>CM066323.1:30187131-30237131 GCA_033807775.1 Saussurea involucrata
ATGGAAGTTGAGGTGAACTCGCCTCCATTATCACTTCTTATTCTTTTAATCCTCTTTTCAAATTGAGTTCGAACCATATTGTAGAAATTCATCAGGCATTCACTGGCATCAGATTTGTGTTTGATAAGATATATCCAAACAACTCTACTAAAATCATCCACAATAGATAAAAAATAGAGTGCCCAGAAAAGAGGGTACCCGATAGCATCCCCAAATATCACAATGTATCAAAACGAAACAATCAATAGTCTTAATTGAACTACTCGAAAATGACAATCTAGTTTGTTTTGCTCTTATACAAGAATCACAAACCTCGTTATTTGCGCTATTTACGGAATTAGCCAGAAAATCAATTTGTCGAAGTTTTGAATTAGAGGCATGACCCAACCTTCTATGCCAAACTTCTGCATCTACAGAAACCATCATCGCTATCCCTTTACTTGTCGTCGGCTCCATGTAGTATAGACCATCACTACATCTACCCGCTCCAATCAGGGTCCTCTAGTGTAAGTTCTTCACAACACAAAAGTCCGAAAAAAAAGTCACGGAACAATTTAATTCCTTCGTCAATCGACTGACCGATAATAAGTTACATTTGGAATTGGGAATACGTAGAACTTTCCCAAATTTTTAACCATTTGTCAAAGTGGATTTCCCAATCCCTACAAGTCTTCAACAAGAACGATTTCTCCGTTTGGAATGACAACTCGCATTCCATTGTTATGGCATTTTCTTTCTTGTATCAAATCATCATTACATGCTATATGTTCAGTAGCACCTGTGTCTATTACCCATGATTTATTTGAATTCGAATTACTGACCATATTCGTGTTGGGTGTCGTCGTTCCAGACGACATGTCGTCGCTATCCGTCAAATGCTTGAGCAATTTGGTATATTGCTCGGCTGTTAAACCTGGTACGGGGCTAGGTTCTGTGTTGACGAGTGCCGCCCTAGGTCTGGCCCTTTTCTCCATAAGGCGTCCTCCGCTGGTCGTTCCCCGCTTGGTTTTCAATGGCCGCCATTCTGGGTAACCTATTCACTTAAACACCCTGTGTAGTTGTGGCCATGTTTGCCACAATGTGCGCAGTGCAGATCCTTTCCTTGTTTGGCATTATTCGGAGAGTATCGTCCCAACTCCCGGTTCTGATTCGTTTCTACTTGTTTGCTTGTACTACGACCATAAGAATGGGTTTGGAAAGTCGTTGCTTCAGTAGTTGGTCTTCTCCCGGATGAAATCATTCTTTGTTGTTCGTCTTCGAAAACTATGTGATAGGCAAACCCTAAGCTTGGCGTGGGCTTCATAGCCAAATTTTGGGTCTTGATGGTATCGAAACTATCGTCCAACCCCATTAGAAATTCATACAAGTGCTCCTTTTCCTTTGCTTCTGTCAACTTCTTCCCGATATCACATGGGCATTTCCCACAAGTGCATTTCGGCATGGGTGTAACAGATTGGATCTCGTCCCACAGCCCCCTCAACTTGGTGTAGTAGGCTGACACGAGGTCTTGTCTTGATGGGTCAAGGTGAGAGCCTGCTTCAATTCATACGCTCGTGATGCACACTCCTTTCCAAATTATTCCTTCAAATCGCTCCAGATCTGTTCTACTGTGACAGCGTATTTCACGTTGTTCCGAATTTCTTTTTCCATGGCTGTAGTAAGCCATCCTTTAATCATTGCATCGTTGCGTTTCTAGAGCATCTGGTTCTGTGAGGCTTCTTCTGGAATCTTCAAGGTACCGTCGATGAAACCGATCTTGTTCTTGGCAAAGAGAAAATTCTTCATCTCCTGTGACCAGTCTGCGTAGTTGTTGTCATTCAATGGTTCATTTACATGCATCTGTTGGGGGTAGTCGGATGCATGTATGTAGTATGCAGAATTGGGGTCGACTTGGGGTAGGGATCTGTCGTCTTTATCACCTGATGGTCCAGCCATGGCAGCAAGAAAGAAGTGGCGGTTTTAGGGTTTAAAGCAGATACTAATCACTGCTCTGATACCATGAAAATACTAAGATATTTTATGTATTTGATTTATAATAACAAACACGTATAAGGGGATTTATACAAAAGGCTACAAAAAACTTTCCTAGATTAAGGACAATAATTAAGGCTATGATAGAGGGATTAGATAACTATGATTGAGTAATTGATTGTTTCCTATACTTGATTATGATCGTTTCCGATGCCCATAATCGATCAGCGAAACGTACCAAATGGCATCGTGTAAGCATTTGTCGGCGGCATGTTCTTCTTTTCGATTATAACAAAAAAACTCCTCTCAAAATCTAAATTATCATCACAACCAGATGAAATAATCTCTAAAACCTCCAGAGTTTGATTAAAGTTGAGTCTCGGCCGCAACGAGTTAGAGGCGGCAGTGTGGGAACGTAGCTTTGTTTTGAACCTGAACCAGGAAAGAACCGTATAACATAGTTTAGAGGGTTAATGGCATCGACCACCCCATCATATAATATAGAGTAAATTACGTTTTAAGTCCTTGTAGTCTCTTGAAAACTTCTATTTTCATACTTATGGTTTTGAAATTGCGATTTTCATCCTTATGGTTTATAATTCATCACCTTTTTCGTCCTTATGATATAAATTTTATTGCTATTTTCATTCTTATGGTTTACAATTCATATCTATTTTAATCCTTCATACTTAAAAGTAATGTTTTGGCCGCAGAGCAAAAATAGAAATGAATTGCAAACCATAGGGACGAAAACTAAAATTTCAAAACCATAGGAATGAAATCCGCAATTTTTAACAAACTACATGGACTAAAACGTAATTTACTCTATAATATATGTTGCGGGAGTGAGATGGGGAATTAAGACAATGATGCGAGGGGGGGTTGTTCATGAAGATGATGTTGTGTCACGAGTAATATATATATATAGAGGGAGGATCATGCGAGAATAACATCAATTTAAAAGAATAAAGGAACAATTATGGACCAATCATAATTAAGAACTTAATAATTATTTTTTTAATTACGAAGTCTTTATAAAAGGGTATTTACGTCTTCTTCATTCCTGATTATTTTAGGATAGTTTTCTTCATCCCTAAAATTAAGGGATTTCACAATATCATCCCAATCCAAATTGAAATGAACCGTCTCCAAATATGCAACCATTTCCCGAATTTGGTACAAATCGCTATGAGAGTATTAAACACACGTTGAAAATCGGAGATATCTTTGAAGAAAAACATTTCATAGTTCTACCGTCCGACGATGGAGGTTGTGATTGAACCGATGGTATCCATTGGTAGCGCACAATCCCTCTTTGTGCTGGATTTCGTCCCCTCAAATGATGTTAACATCAAAGATAATTTTGTCTAGATTGGTAAGTATTAGTATCAAATGTTTTGTTTTTATTTGTATATTCCAGTGAAAATAGTTTGTTCAAGATTGATAATTTTCTCCAGATTGGTAAGCATCATTAGAGTTCCAGAGTTTTGTCAATTACAAAATAACAACAGGTGATTTTTTTTAATCTTAGTCACACCTCTGTTTTCGAATAATATGCATAATATCTGGTCTTGATTGAAGTTTTGATCATATTTCATATCTTCCAGATTTTGAAATGCTGGTTCATATAGTATTAATAAGATCACACGTGATTATGTTTGGTACATTCATTTCAGTAATCATTTTAGTTCAAATCATCAGATTTTCTGAGTGGGTTCAACTCCATAGTTGTTGCTTCAGTCGTAGTAGGGATGTTTGGACTGGAGGCTGCTTGGATTAAGCATTGCAGGTGCTGTTTGGATCAAGGGCTGGTTGGATTAAGCACTGCAGGTGCTTTTGGAGTAGTGGCTGTTTGGATTAAGCTTTGGCGCGAACGAAAGTGTAAAATTGACTGGGTCTTACGGCTGGCCGCATTGACGACTTCGTAGGCTGTTGTGGATTTTGATCGAGACTGCTGTGGATTTTGATCGAGACTGCAGGTCTCGGCACATCAGCTCGGTTCCGTTCGGGTCTGAAGTACCGCATCGACTATGCTTACTTTCTGTTTTGTTTCGACGTTGCTGGAAATTGTATCTGTAGCTTTGTTTTGTTTATGTAATTGTTCATGTGGTCTGTGATTGTTGTTGTGATTGGTTTGCTTCTTGCAAACGTGAATATCACTTATTCACTGGTTCCCATGATTTATTATTTGTAGACTTCTTCAAATGCATAACTATGTTAACATTACATCATATAAATAAATCATATGTGATGTTAATATAGTCCAATTCAATATAATCATATGTGATGTTAATATAGTTCAATATCTATAACAAAATCATATG
Source organism: Saussurea involucrata (assembly GCA_033807775.1). Classification (NCBI taxonomy): domain Eukaryota; kingdom Viridiplantae; phylum Streptophyta; class Magnoliopsida; order Asterales; family Asteraceae; genus Saussurea; species Saussurea involucrata. The sequence goes on from CM066323.1 coordinate 30,191,427, forward strand.
TGTTTTTACTATAATCTAATTGGACTGGTGTTCTTATTTTTGGTTCATCACATCAGTTGTGATAAAAATGTTAAAGAATGTGACATAATCTATAGTTATAATACCCATTACATGATCATTTGTGATTTCATGCCTAAATCATATGTGATTACAACACTTAGTAAATAAACATAATGTTATATTATACAATCCATGACAAAACCATATGTAATTATACTATATTGGAATTGGACATAATGTAATTATTACTCTGCATGAAGTAAAACACCTGTGATTATAATGTAAATGAATTAAGCAGAATGCTTAACTACAATACCCATCATATGATCATTAGTGATTTTACAAAACCTATCATAGGTTATCATAGGTGATTTTACTACAATACCCATCATATGATCATAGGTGATTTTATAAAACCTGTGATTATAATCTAAATGAATTAAGCCGAATGCTTAACTACAATACCCATCATATGATCATAGGTGATTTTACAAAACCTATCATAGGTGATCATAGGTGATTTTACTACAATACCCATCATATGATCATAGGAAATTATATATAACATGTGATTATAATCTAAATGAATTAACCAGAATGCTTAACTACAACACCCATCGTATGATCATAGGTGATCATAGGTGATTTTACTCTTCATAAGGGTTTGCACAAAACTCAACATATTAAACATATTTAAAATCAACAGTGATTCACATATCCAACACAAAACTCAACATATTAAACATATTTAAAATCAACAGTGATTCACATATCCAACACAAAACTTATCATATTCATAAATCAACAGTGATTTATACCACTTTTTGGGCAATGTACAAATTAAGAGGATAAGTAAACCATGTTTTGAGATCAATTATTGAGTTCATTATGATTATAGTATGAATAAATTGGACATGATGTTGAAATCTAATATGCATCACATAATCATAGCAATATTTGTCAAAAAAATCATCCATTCATTTTAAACAAACCACATCATTAACCCATAACATAGTAAATAAGCTATTATTTACCAGCATTAAAATGCTAAGTCTTCCTAAGACGAAAATAATATCCCAAACGTAAATTGTTCAAGAACTTTTTCAATGATGATCTAATGAAGACGTGCACTCTTGGTTTTCGATGCATCTTGTACTATTTCTTCTGAACCCCATTTATGTTGCATTGTTGTTGCGCAATTGACGTTGATCTTACAACATTAAACATGGGGTTTGATGTTGTCCTCAAACGTATTCTAGTTGATTGCTTGACAAGTTATTTCTTCGTTGTCACTTTGTTCGTCTGTTTCTCCTTTCACCCTTTGTTTCCTGCTTTGCTTGATTTACCACTATCAACGACTTACTTCTTTTTACCTTTTGTTTTCCAATGCTATCGTGATTGGTGCAAGCTCCTTTTGGTATCTGTGATGACTTATCCTTTTCTCGTGTTGGTTTTCGCTTATTAGTTGAATAGTTGAAGGTCCTGCTCATATTTGATGAATTAGTGTTTATACATAGTTTACATGAATCACAAATGATTGATTGCTTAAAACCATAATATAGTCAAATAATGAACATATAAATACTAATGCAAATAACCCTAACAACAATCACATTGTGTATCAAATCCATTTGTATATCACAAATGTTGTAAATCATGCATGGTTTTAAATACTATGAATAGGAACCCCATGAACTCCAACTTCATTTTGTGAACACCATATGCATATTTCAACAGTCATGAATCACAAATGATATAAATAATATGAACATGGCATCATTTTGGTATCAAATAAGAACGCCGTTCAACTCACACCCAAACCACAAAACATGTTTATGATACCAATATCAAATTTGATTAGTTTCACTAATCATACAATAAGGTATGATTAGTAACATTTTGTTATTCAAGGACCACATAAACGCCAACAACATGAATCCCAACCCTAATCAAATTGTTAATCAAATCACACATGAACCCATATTACATTCTGATCACACCATATGCATATTATAACAAATTTTAATCACATATGATTAGAAAATATATGATCATGCCACTTATGTTATATCAAATAATGACTTCATTAAACACATTCATAAACCCCAAAACATACATTTTTATTTCACCAACATCACCATTGATTAGTTCCCCATAATCATACAATAAGGAATGATCAGGAGAATTGTGAATCAAAGATGATTAGAGATATATGAACATGCTAGTTATGTTTTTACAATTTATTATAGCATCAAACACAATCGTGAACCAAACATACATCAATGATATTTTTATAACTTTTGATAAGGTTCAATCGTTGTTTTCACTAAACTCAAAATAATCAATGTCAAGTGGGTTTTAAATGGTGTTTCATAGTCCTTCAATGAAAATCAGAACACCATTGTTACCAGAAACCCTAGGGTTTATGTTCAATAAACCAAATTCGAGCAAATGTTTGGAAGATAGAGTAGTAAATCATACCTGTTGCATCCATTGTTGAGATTCCAAACATTGTTCTTGTGTAATCTAACTTTGAATGATGCAAATGTTTAGACTTATAGCTTCCAAACATTGTTCTTGTGTAATCGATATTTTTTTTGAAGTGATTTAGTCAACAATTAGGGATATATTTATCCCTGTTTTTTCGCCTGCGTACCATAACTGATTGAAAGTTTTTTATTTGTTCCCAGTATACCCCTAAAATCTTTTGCCCATGGCGGAAAATTGGGTTTCATCTCAATAAATTACAGATTTTGCCATCAGTGATTATAGCCCTTGATTTGATCCATTGAGTGGTTGAGATCTATCCCTTTATTCTCTTAAATAGGTATCATTCTCGTTTGAACCCACCTCTATATATATATATATATATATATATATATATAGGGGTTGGTTATTTTACAAACCAGTGAAATCTAACAAACCGTACAAACCACGTTCAACCAATCATATTTTTTCATTTTCTTCACTTTTTTTTATTATGGGGTTTGATTAGTCAATAATACATGAAACAACATCATCAAGAATATATGAATATTGATTAATCAACAACATATGAAACAAATTTCATCAAAGTGAAAAATACATGAAACAATTTCAATGTTACATAGAAACAAAAATATATAAAACAATTTCATCATATGAAACACTTTCATGAAACAATTTCATTCAATTAAACATTAAAAATAAGAGTTTGTACAGTTTGTTAAATTTTACTGGTTTGTAAAATAGTCTTGGCCTATATATATATATATGACTTGGGATCATATGAGACCAAACTATTTCCATGAGACCAAAGAATTAACACTAAACCTTCACAACAAAAGACTGTGAAGTTACTGTGACGGTAAACCTTCACAGTGTTTTTGCTGTGAAGGTTTGTTGTTTTTCTTACATTCACAATGAATCACTGTGAATGTTTAGTGTTAATTTCTTGGTCTCACGTGAACCCAACCTATATATATATATATATATATATAGGTTCAAATGAGAAATGTTAAGTGTGTGAGAAATACAGAGTAATCCTACCACTCATACAATCAAGATCGGATTTGACTGGTCAAAAATTGCGACTTTGATTGGTCAAGAATGGCGGCTTTAATTGGTCAAAAGTTGCGGCTATTCCAAATATAGAAGGACAGTTTCGCAACTTTTACAGATAGGCAGGACAAGCTCATATGTAAACATTTGTGATTCACAAATGTACTATATGTTCATATGTGAACTCGTGTAATTCACATGTGAACTATTTTTAACCGATTCACATATGAACATTTGTGATTCATATATGAACTAATTAACTGTAAGTTCATATGTGAATCGGTTGAACTAATTAACAGATTCAAATATGAATCTTTGTTATTCACATATGAACTTTAATTGATTCTCATATGAACTAATTAACTGATTCACATGAACGTATAGTTCATATGTGAATCACACAGGTTCACATATGAACTCGTTCCGCGTATTTTACGAAACTATCCCTCTATCTTCTGCAGACTATGCGAGGAATTATCCGATGTTTCACAATCAAAACGCAACTATTGACCAGACGAAGGGATAAGTTCATTTCTCTATTTCTCACACAGATAACATTTCTCATTTGAACCTATCCCTATATATATATACATACACATTATATTATATTATAATATAGATAAATTTTAATAGAAAATAGAAAACATAAAAAGACTAAACTACGCTTAAATTTAACCCACTTTAACATAATCATCTAAAGGTGTTAGGGTAAAGCAACCAAAGACGTGTAAAAATGTAAATCACGTGGATGTTTTTGTTAGTCTCATTTAAACAAGGCAACGATTCATATAATGTGTAGAAGATAACAAGAAGAGATAATATAATCAAAGTGGTGTATTATTCATGTGGAAGAACTATCCTAGAGAGAGAATGGTTCTCTCTCTAGAACACACACTTACACACTATGGAGGCTACATTACAATGACTACTAAACCCTAATTACACACTAAACATTATATACCCCTTTGTTACACTATTAAGCCCAAGCCCTTATAACATAACCCAAGCCCATATTACAATTAATACCCCTTTACAAAACTATCTTATAATTAGGACATTTTGTGTCCTAACAGTTTTTCATAATTATTTCAAATTAAGGACGTATAGTGCAATTTTATGTAAACCACCTAGAACAATCATGTAATTTACTCTTATTTTTATCATTCAAAAATACGTTTTATCAAATATTAGTAATATAAGCTGTGTTTTACAAATCTATTTGGTATCATTATATTAATTAATAATTTAATTTTTTTAAATTGATTTAATTTTTTTATTAAATAATATATCTAGTTCAAGATAAGTTTTCTGTTTGAAAAAAAGGCTAACAATTCTTATTTTATTTGGTCAAAAAACTTACATCTTTTAACATTTTCATTAAATGTTAGAAGGATAAATTGTGAGCTACAAATTTTTTAATATTATTATATTAATAAATAATTTAGATTTTTTAATTAATTTAATATATTTACTAAATAATATGTAAGTTAATATTTTTGAAATTACAATGTTTGTAATAAGAAATGTTACTTGTGGACAAGGACATGGCACAAAAACCTGGTACCCTATCTCATATCATTTTAATTCAAATAAAAAAATGTATCCATTGCTATAGTGGGTAAATTTTTCAAAGTAAAACTGCCTTAAAAAATAATTTAAAAGTATATTGTTGTATTACAAAAAAAAAGTAAAATGTTATAATAAGGAAATTTCTAAAAGTAAGTTACGAGCCGTTTATCATTACGATAGGTGTCAAGTGAAAGTGCAGTGATGTATGCAGTTGTGGCATCCTAACAGACCGGTAGACCTGAACCTTGTTCCTACATGACCCGATCAATTCGATCGGGCACTCGCCATCTATTTTCATTGTTCAACTCTTTAACAACACGAAAAAACCATTGTTCAACTCTTTGACAACATGAAAAACCAAAAGCTCTGCCCTCCCTCTCTATCTATCCAAGGGATGGAAAGGCAGAGTCCTTTGGTGTCGTTATTTCTTACGGTTCACACATTTGTTTTGAATCGAAATTCAACTAAAAATTGATCAAATTTAATACACATCAAGTGGTAAATAAATTGATTTGAATTAGGTAACTATTCCTACAGGATACAGGAACAGAGAATAATCCCTATTTGGGTTTCGTATATACATCCTTCCAAGAAAGTGCCACCTTCGTGTCACATGGAAACACTGGACGTCTAGCATAGGAGAAGGGTGATCCTTTGCTTGCTCGCATATGTGGCATCATTGCATCTGATGAAAAGCGTCATGAGAAGGCCTACATCAAAATAGTCGAGAAGCTACTTGAGGTGGATACCACGACCACCATTCTAGCAATCGCGGATATGATGCAAAAGAGGATCACGATGCCTGCTTATCTCATGAATGACGGGCATGACACGTCTTTGTTTAGCCATTACTCGGCAGTTGCCCAGCGTCTCGGGGTCTACACTGCAGGTGATTACGCTAGTGTTTTGGAGTTCTTAGTGCAACGATGGAGGCTGGAGAAGTTGGAAGGGATGACGAGCGAGGGACAACGTGCACAAGAGTATGTGTGTGGGTTAGCACCAAGGATCAGGAAATTGCAGGAGCGTAGTCATGAACGGGCTCAGAAAATGAAACAGGATGGTGTGAAGTTTAGCTGGATTTTCAATAAGAAGATTATGTTGTAAAATGTTCATAAACGAAAAATTGAAGCTTAATAAATGGTTATTGTGGTAGCATTACAATGAAAAAAAATGTAAAATGAATGACACTTTTGTTTCTACGTGTATATGAGACTTAGGGGTCGTTTACTAAACACTTACCAGAGTAAGCATTTATCAAGTAGGTAATTGATATGGCAAGGACCAAAAATCTTACCCGGTAAGAGCGAATTTAACTTATGCAAGGACCGAGAGTCTTACCCCCGTAAGTGAGTGCGACGACTCTTACCACGGTTAGCGCTTACCGTGTGAATTGTTGCATACGAAACCGATTTGACGGACTAAATTCTTACCCGGTAAGTAAGTGATAATGTTAAATTTGATTGGTAAGCGTTTACCCGATAAGCGTTTGGTAAACGGCCCCTTATTCATCTTCGTTACATCTTCTTCATCTTTAATTTTCTATCATCTTTGTATTTTCTTTTGGTAGAGTATAACTTATTAAGCACAATAACATCTAAAACTGAAATAAAAAGAATCAAAATCAATAGGAATTCTGGAAATTATGCTTATTGTTGCTCAAAATACACATTATATGACACTCTTGAAAATATGCTTAACTTTAAAAGTCTTCCAACAACACTCATGTTAATCACTTAATCCTAATGTAAACGTTTCCCGACAAAATTCGTCACCATGCGCTTATCTTATCGGGTAACATTATTACATAGCTATCAAAAGGATCAATGGAAAACACCCACTACAGCAAATGTGACTAATTGCGACGACATAAGTCATCGCTAAAGATCAAGACTTGTAAATGATAATATGTTACGCCTTGTTTTTTTTTCATTTTAAGCTCTTAATCGGTAAACCATTTTATAATTTAGACCATTTTATTTTTTTCTTATTTTCATATTCTCTTATCTTTTAATATCGTCTGGACAAAAAAGTGGTAACCTTATCTCTTAAATCAGCTCTTATTTTCGTCCAACACCATTCTTTCAGTTTCAACGTTAGTTTTGGTCCAGATGCACCCGAATTTGCCAAAACGCAAAACATGAAGATTGTAGATATGTGTGTTGGCTTTCTAGAACATCTTGAATCGTTTAAATCAGAGGGTTTAGTCTGTGAGGTATGATTAAAACTCCACATCCTCGCAAATCTATCAACATTCTTCGTTTGTTTCTTCTTTTTCATACTGTCCTTTGATCATCGCTGCTCATTTCAATTGACGTATTTAAGTTGAATTTTTTAGAGATAAAATAGACAATTATACTTATTCAGATGTTTGAAAGTTTACAAAAACAAACAGTCTTAATGATTCAGAATTCAAACTTCAACACTACCTATCAAAAATCAGATTTCATACTTCAGCACCACTTAAAAAACAAATATCACCTCAGTGTTCACGTAGGAATAAAAGAGATCGTCTGAAAATCGGTTAATGATCACGAAATTGATCTTTCAATCGTCGTTGAAGCATAAAGAAAATGGTGTAAAAATCAACTCAAACAAATTTTAAACAAACAATAATGTAATTTTATCGTTTTGTATTATTATTTATTTTATTATTAAAATTATGTTTTTTATATATATTGATATGACATTTAAAAGATAGTTCAAAATTATCAGGTTGATGAGTAGCACAATAATGTGTAAGTTTAATAGGTCACTGGATGGTATAATAAGAAAGCACAGCTGCACAAAGTTGAATATTATTCAATTTCTCTGCAACATAACACATGGAGATAATGATTGAAAATGCAAGTATGCACTTTTAACAATAAATCATGGGTTAAATTGTCTCCATGCATGATCACTACAAAGCATACTAAATATTATACTGATGTAGAAAACTTTATAAATATGAATATAAACAAATACTCATAATGAGTTTATACATCAACTTATAACATATTAATTTATGTATAAAATCAGTTTAAAATATATATATATATATATATATAGAGAGAGAGAGAGAGAGAGAGAGAATTTAATTAAAATACCCACAATTTGACTTTGACTTACCAAAATACCAAAAATCTCGGACACTTTACCAAAATACCCAATTTTTCCACGGTGGGCCCTGCGATCGCGGGTTAGGGCCTACGTGGCACCCCGTGTTTGGCCAAAGTGTCCCGCGGAGCCCCCCAACTATGGCCGCGGTGACACTTTTGGTCCCTCCCCGCGGAGGTTGCCCGCTGTGGGCCCGCGATGGGCATAAAAATTTTCACTTTTAGTCCCTGTATTTGAACGAATCTTGCATGCTTTTACTGTTTTTCCACAATTATTGTACTTTGAAAACCAATTTGTGGTTCAAATTCACTGGCATGTTTCATCAATGTTGAGTCATTGTACTTGGAATACCAATTTGTGGTTGCAATTTATGTTGGTTGTTTCATCAATGTTGGTTGTTTCATCCATAAATATCAGTAAAATGCAATCCATAATTCACACTCATTCCATACTTCTTTATTGCTTTCTTTTCTTCAGTATTTTGTTTTTGAGATACTACTGAAAAAATGAGTTCATCTGTTGCAAAAGCTAAGCTATTTTTATGTTTCGATGGTGAATGGGTGCAAGACAACAATGAGTGGAATTTTGCTTATAAATCTAAGCATGGTGTAAAATTGTCAGTAAACTATACTTATCAGAAGTTTGTTGCATACGTCATGCAAAAATGTGGAATCAGCCCTTCTACTGTTTGCAAGTTAGTGTTTAAGAATGGTGATGGGTCATTTGTAGAGTTATCCAACGATGGGGATATCTCTGGTTTTCTGCAGTTTGCAGCCGAATCAGAAAGACCGCCATTACTTTTTGTGTATGCCGAATCCTCGGTGTGCGATGAAGACGGTGACGACGACGCTGATGACGAAGACCTCCAAATGGAGTAGCCCGATTCTCAATTTCAGCCGTCCCATGGCCCAACAGTTCATTTGGATCATGCATATGGTCTTAACGACTGTATTCCAGATATGTTCCGGAGACGCAACAACAGCAACCACAAGAAGGACGTTGTGCTGGAGTTGCTGATGACGAAACCTATGTTTTCTAAAAAGGTTAATGCTGATATAGACCGATCAGATACCGATAGTGATGATCATGAAGAATATACCTCTAGTAATAAATCATTTAGTCAGTTAAATGACTATTTTGATATGCCCCCTATTATTCCAGACCAGAATACCCATACACAAACCTACGAACCTACACCTTATAATCGCAGTTTAAGGTTAAAAGTAGGTCAGATATTTGATTCGAAGGATCACTTGGCAAGTCAGGTCAGACTTAAGTTCATGGAAGAGGGTTTCGAAAGTCACACGCCGAGATCCGATACGAAGTTGAATGTGCGAGAGAAAACTGTAAGTGGAGGATGTACGCGACTCACGCGAGAGAGAAAGGAGGGGCGTTACTTATTAGAAATTTGAACGACGTACACACTTGTTCGAGGACTCAACTGAATCCCCACCACAAACAAGCCACCAAAAGGACTTTGGGTGCGATACCGAAAGGCAAATTTCTTGATGCTAGCAGGTCATTGCGTCCAAATGACATCATGGACAATGTACACCAGCAGTTCGGCGTCACGATTGGTTACCACCAAGCTTGGTGTGCGCGATGCAGGGCACTACTATTGGTGAGAGGCACGTTCGAGGAGTCGTATGAATGACTCCCCAGCATATTTATATAATTTGCAGCTGCAGAATCCAGGTACTGTCACCCAGCTTAGGACCGATTCACATGGACGGTTTGAGATGTGCTTCGTGGCCCTTGGACCCGCGGTACGTATTTTAACACGTCATATGTTTACACATTATAAACTTTAACATTTACAAAGGTAAACCACCTACATTTTTGCAGATCCGCACATTTCTGGCAAATCTACGTCGTGTCCTGGTAATAGACGCTGTCCATTTAAAGGGCCCTTACTTGGGTATGATGTTCCTGGCGGTTGCCATGGACGAGGATAACTCCATCGTTCCAGTAGCTTTCGGAGTAGGCAAGTCCGAAACCGGGGACGAGTGGACTTGGTTTCTGTCCATGTTGAGACAAGCTATCGGAGACCCGCAAGGGTTGGTGTTTATGTCCGACAGGGCTCCTTCCATAAGAGCCACAATCTCTGCCATGTACCCAAACGCCCCTCACACCTATTGTTGTCGACATTTGGAGATGAACGCCAAAACCCAGGACAAACGTATTACCACCTACAAGGATGTCTACTGGGCGGCATGCAGAGCATATACGGATCGGGAGTTTCACCGGTACATGAATCTTCTACGAGTTAGTGCACACAAAGCAGCCAAAGTCATGGACGATGTTGGACCGGAGAGGTGGTCCGCGGCCCATTTTCTTGCACAACGGTATGACATTCTGACCTCCAATAGTGCAGAGTCGGTGAATGCACTCTCCCGTTTTGCACGTAGATGTCCGATTGTTAACCTTATGGACTACTTTCGGAGCTTTCAACAAGAGTGGTACCAACTTCGACGCCGAAAAGGAGCTGAGCTGCAAAGTAGTCTCACACCAGCGGTGGAGGAGATAGTTCTCTTCAGGGCGCGTCACGCGTCGACATGGAGGGTAAGAGAAATCGGGTATGGGAGGTACGAGGTTCAGGATAACCATCTTCACGCGATTGTCCATATGACCGACCATGTTTGTTCCTGTTTCCAATGGCAAAAATCTGGGTTACCGTGCGGCCATGCCATCGCTGCGGCAAGACATATGGGTCGTAGAGATTGCAGCGACTTGGCTGTAACTTTCTTCAAGTCCGAAACTTACCAGAGAACATACGCAGAGGTAATAAATCCAGCTGGACCCCCTGAAGCATGGGTGTATCCACCCGACCCCCTTCCGCCATGCTATCCACCGTTAAACGATAAGAACAGAGCTGGGAGACCGAGAAAGAACGACCGACGTCCATCACGTGGTGAAGGTTCGATACAGCGAAAATGTACTCGGTGCCAATGCGTAGGACATACTCGTGGAGAGTGTCCAAAGCCCGCCCCTTCAACCGTGCCAAGGAGTAGACGTTCAGTCAGCCAAGTAAGTAACACGCAGGGCCCATCGGAGCTTGAGCCACATGAAACTATATCATATCATATCGTTGATCTGAACGTTGATTTCCCTTGATTGGGACGATAAATATTGTATGTTTAGTGCGCTTGTTTTGATATATAACATGATTTTATCTACTTTATCTGAACGTTGATTTCCCTTGAAAGGTACTTGAAACAGAACATGGGATGATGATCATAATGGTAGTAGTCTAAATGGAGAGAATAGTAATGGTTATATAGATATCGTGAATGGCAATAGGACAAGGTTTCACGAGAAGAATATGAAATGGGGTTTTGACAAGTTGGTATCACTGGACTCATTTAAGAATTGTGAAAATGGGTATTTGGCGATTGATAATTCATGTGTGTTTGGAGCTGAAGTATTTGCAGTTACAGAGTATGCACAAAAGGATCGATGTATGTCCATCACAAAGCCTCCGCCAATTTTTAATACTTACACTTGGACCATCGATAATAAAATAAATAAATCAAAAAATATTCAATGATTAGTATGTGTTTGTTATGAAATAATCTTGTATAACATCTATCAGTTGTATTTTTAATATGAATCACTTTTTAGACAAATTTCAGACTACTTAAACACTACTTTTCACACAAATTAAAGACCTTTATTCATGACAAATTAAACAACACCATACAAACAGGAAAGGAACGAAACAACAATGTCGAACTGGAAAACTACAAAACAATAACACATAAACATCAAAGTACTAAAGCAACACCCGTACCACCACCTACTGCAAAATTGCTTTAGTTTGATCAATCCAACTTTGCTTGTCGCTTATCTTCGCTTGAAGAATTGTGAAGTCTTGCGTACAGTGGTGAATTTCTTCTTTTTCTCGACGAATACGAGCCTCCCTATCTTTTATATCCCCTTTCATCCTTTTGATCTCCTTTTCTTCCACTTCGATCCTTGTCAAGTGAACTTTCTTCCTGGCGATAATTTGTTTCCACTATTCTGTCAGTTGGTCTATCTCCTTTTCCTTTGCTGCTATCGCCTTCTGGAGTTTAGGTGGCATTCCTTCACGTGTAGACGATGGGTTAGATGACGATGTCATTTGTTTACTGAAGAAAGAAAGCAAGTGAAAGAAAGCAAGAAAGAAGGATGGAATGGTGTGAATTATAAATTGCATTTTACTGATATTTATGGATGAAATCTCAAACATGCCAGTGAATTTGAACCACAAATTGGTCTTCAAAGTACAATAATTGTGGAAAAACAGGAAAAGCATGCAAGATTCGTTCAAATACAGGACCAAAAGTGAAAATTTTTATGCCCATCGCGGGCCCACCGCGGGCAACCTCCGCGGGGAGGGACCAAAAGTGTCACCGCGGCCATAGTTGGGGGGCTCCGAAGCACACTTTGGCCAAACACGGGGTGCCACGTAGGCCCTAGCCCGCAATCGCGGGGCCCACCGCGGAAAAATTAGGTATTTTGGTAAAGTGTCCGAGATTTTGGGTATTTTGGTAAGTCAAAGTCAAACTTTGGGTATTTTAATTAAATTCCCATATATATATATATATATATATATATATATATATATATATATATTATACTGATGTGAGAACTTGATCCGTTTTTAGGAAAGGTAACATAGGTCTATAAAAACCCTTCAAGTTCCCATTATAATGGATTAAGGAAGAAGTAAATTAGAAATAGAGTAAGTTACATGATTGGTCCTGTGTTATGGTGAAAATTGCCTTGTGCGTCTCTATAATGAAATAATTACGGAAAACATACATGTGCTTCACATTTTCACACGCTTTGGTTCCCTAAACCCTAATTCCGTCCAATTCAGTCCGTTAGGCATATCACATGCCACGCACATGATAGATAAATTCGTCATTTCCCCTATTTCCTCTATTTCCCTCTCTTTTGTGCGAGTTTGGCTTTCACTTCAAGCATCGTCCTTGAGAACGAACCGTACAAAGCAAACATACAACGGTAAGAACCTTTCGTCTTCGACTCCAAGTTTCACAAAACCGATTGGGGTTTTACACGAAATCTGAGTTTTTTCATGTGGGTTTGATTTTTTTGAATGTAGTTCTTCAAGATGGAACGAACGAGGTTGTGGGAGCTTCGGCTCAACCATGATGAAACGGAGTACATCGACGTTTATGGTAAGTTGTTATTGAAGCTTTGTTTTTTTTGTATGTTCATTTTAGGTTAATCTTTGACACAAGATTATCTTGATTTTTTGCAGAACTTTATCCAACCCTCGTTTCTCGCAGAATACACCATGGGGGTGTTTTCGTGAAGTTCCCTGGTAGAGAATATGTGCGAGGTAAAGTTCAGTTTTTGGACTTGGTTGATACCGAATGTTCTCTGTAAGTGATTTACACGAGATGATGTATGAAATAGGGTATCGATCATACACATGCACTTATTTTCATTTTAAATATCCTGATAAAGACTTAGATACTGGGCTTCATGCTTTGGGGAGTGATGCAGATATGATAGAAATGTTGAAAGTGGTGCCTGAGTGTAGACTCTTTGAGATTTACGCTGAACAGTGGGAAACTAGGTTGAATACATATAACATGAGCCCTGGTGGTAGTAAAGTTGTTATAGAGGAACTTCCCAATGAAGGCTCATCTGAGTTTAACAGGTGTAAGAAGTCAATAGGAGGTGTGCATAGTTCTTGCAAAAAAAACTGTTAGCATGTTGGACTGATGAAAAGAAGGGCAATGGGGATGAGATAGGTGATATAAATGATAGTGTTGACTTAGGTGATATCAATCAGGGGGATGATGAAACGTCCAAAAACGAGGAAAAATTTAAACCTTAAAATTATCAGAGTAAATATAATTTCATCCAAACTTTTATACATAAATGGAGAATTAGCTTTGAGGGTTTACATATAAACAAATTGAGCTTATCAAAACAACCTACTAATCTAATCCTGAACATTAAGATTAGATTATTCTAGTTGTTTAGACCCTTCTCCAAAACATCCTCGTATGCTAACTTCTCCACTTATCACCAAAAGTTGAATACCAGCACTCACTCGTCCCTCTTCCCATTACATCCCCGAGCTTGTACCTGGTAAGAAAATTTAATTTGAAACGATTAGGCTTACGCCTAGTGAGAACATCAAATTTCAAATTAAACTTTATAAGCTTTGGAAACCAATGTAAACAAAGCATATAAACAAACCTGGTTTACCACCATTCTTACCATACACATACTCATCTTGCGATGACGGGAACATACCCGATCCCATGAATATGACTAACCATCAGTAAGTCATATCGTTACGTTCGAGAGCCTACTACGAATCATCACATATTCGAGATCGTAGCTCATGTCCAAGAAATTACAATTTACTTTATGCCTATTTGTTGGAGTGGAAGTAGAGATTACAATTTACTTTATGCCTATCTCTTACCTTCCCGTAGAAATCAGGAATTACAATTTACTTTATGCCTATTCCAAGATTTCTCCTCACAATACGAAATGGGAATTACAATTTACTTTATGTTTATTCCTCATTTCCACGTAAACGGGAATTACAATTTACTTTATGCATATTCCACGTTTCACGTCACCCAATGAAATAGGAATTACAATTTACTTTATGCCTATTCCTTATTTCACATCACCTTACGAAATGGGAATTACAATTTACTTTATGCCTATTCCACATTTCACGTCACACTATGAAAGAGGAATTACAATTTACTTTATGCCTATTCCTTATTTCACATCACCTTACGAAATGAGAATTACAATTTACTTTATGCCTATTCCACAGTTCAGGTCAACGGGAATTACAAATTACTTTATGCCTATTCCACGTTACAATTACTACTAGTGTCTATGGATCAATTACACTTATTAGCGTATATACATAACAACATAACCGCGCAACATCTCGTATCATATTTTCAACGCTAATAATGTTGGATAACCTATCGTATCCTTATCCTCAAATGTCCCCCTTCGGCGACTTAGCATGGCGACTCACCGAATCCGGATCCCATACCGGGTTTCCCTAATTCCGGATCCCATACCGGATTTCTCACATTCCGGATCCAATACCGGATTTCCCAAATTCTGAATCCAATACCAGATCTTCGATTACGGAACTTCGATCGACATTTCGATTCTACTCTAAAAACTTATCTAAGTTCAGTTTCTTGGTCGATTCCATTTCAATACATGTTTATCAAGCCATTTGATAGATTGATATCAGATATCTCATTCAATTTCACATAAAATTGTTTAGCAAAGATGAACTCACCTGGGTTAGAAACCTACTTTAACCTGTGCAATTCAATCCACTCCAGCAACACCACTTCCAAAATTTGATTCACCACAGATTCAAAATCTAACCACAAACAATTTAAGCTTACAATCTTCACCCTTAATCAGTTAATTCAATAAAACCAAACTCAATTTCTTACCAGAAAGACTTTCTTCTTGAACCCACAACTTGTTACTCTGAACCGACTTCAAGCAGAAACATTTGAGATAATTTCTCAATGTAGCCAACTCACACATTAAATATCAACACAACTATTTCAATTTAGACCCTCAACTTATCACAAATCAGAATTAACTCCAACTATGACCAATTACACATTTGATCCCTTAACTTCAAACTTTAATCTTTCCAAAATTAAGATTACAAAAACAATGGAATTTTTGAGGTGTTACAGATGAGGTAGGTGATATAACTCAAAGGGATGAATTTGGTGATATCAATCATGGGGATGAGGTAGGTGATATCAATCAAAGGGATGAGGTACTTGACCTCAATCAGAGTGCTAATGTTAATTGGTGATATGAATCAGAGTGTTGAGGTTTGCTATATCAATCAGAGTGGTAATGTTGGTGATATCAATCAAGGGGATGAAACAATAGAAGATATAATAGACTTTACTAAAAGCCATGACTTTGATCCTTTTTTTGGAGATGGTTACATTCCACAAGAAAACAATATAGGGACAATTGAAAGCTTTGCAGAAGATACTGATGGAGATGATGAGTCAGATGATGAGTTTGTATTCGAGACACAAATTGTAGTTGATGAGACACAAGTGGACATGAAGACTTTCTTGGCAAACACTGACCTAGATGTAAAATGGGTTGGAAGTAAGGATGTCAAAACTGATGAGTCTAATGTATTAGGTGATGCAGATGTAGTGGATATGGAAGATTTTGAGAGCAACACAGATGATTTTGATATGGAGAAAGATAGGAAATCATTGCTAAAGAGGTTAAGAAAGGAGAAAGCAGCAGATTCTGTCATGCAAGATATTCCATGCTTCTATGTTGGAAAAGTGTTTGGGAGCAAAGATGGTATGAAAAGTTGATAAATGTGCATGCTATACAGACTAAGAGACAACTACATGTGATAAAGAATGATAGTGACAGAATTAGGGTGGTATGTAGAGGATCCCAACTGGACATGAATAAGAATCTGTGGGTGGGCCAAGTTGTTAGGTCACTTAAGATTTGAAGATGACCTCAGTCTTTCATTTTTTACACATTTTATACTTAGAATAATTTTCAGGTTCTTTACAAGCAGCTCAATTATATAAAAATGTTCGGTGAAGTCGAAGATCAACCGAAAGAAACAAAGTAGAAGTACATCTTCAAAGCGGATTGAAGATTGGACTTCTCAGCCAAAAGTTAAGCTGCTACTTGAAGACTTCCTAAGTCTTAGGCAAGAACACTTGAAGAGCAAGGAAAATCTTGAAGACATGATCGGCGGGATCACTTGAAGATTCAACAAGGAAATCTTGAAGATATGATCGGCAGTATCACTTGAAGAATTCTTTGAGAAAGATTTCATGAAGATATCTTTTGAAGAGATCTTCGACCAAGAGTTTTCAACAGGTATATCATACTTTATCTGCAAAATATATTTAGGATATCTTGCACGAATGTCTGATGGAGACATTATCCGAAGATCAAAAAAGGGTTGCTTGGCTTTCTTATCACTTTCAAGAAAGATCAACTTCAACTTACTGCATGTCAACGCTTCAAGACAAAAGGTACAACTCAGTACTTTTTAAAAGACCTGACTTCCTAACCCTGCTTGACAAGTGTCCATGCATTTAATGCATGAAGCACTATATAAAGAGGTCGTCTTCAACCTTGCATCACCACCAGTTTAGAAAATCTTCAAGCTTTCAAGTGTTGGCATTTCTCTCTCAAAGAAGTTCATTGTTTTCTTGGTGTTTTACAATTGTTCTTATTCTCTGTGTGACTTTGTGTTAGATTGTGTGAACATATTTTATTTGTTCTGTTCCGCAGCCATCTTTAAGTTTTCTATGTGTAATTCTTGATTTTAAATCAATAAAGAAGTAACTAAGTGAAAACGTTTGTGTATTGTATTCAACCCCCCTTCTACAATACTTATCTGGTATCAGAGCAGGTCAAATTAATCTAATAAACTTGATCTGCAATGGCTTCATCTTCTTCCTTAAACAATGTTTCTTCTCAAAACTCTAACGTTGTATCATACGACAATGGCTCCATAGCCAAACCACCAAAGTTTAACCCTAATAACTTCTCTTTGTGGAAAAGTCGCATGATGCTCTTCCTAGAAGAAGTTGACAGTACATATTGTTAGTGCAATATGTCTTCAAGGTTTAAATATAGAAAGCTCAAAGTCAAAGTCAATGTATTGAGTTGTATTGTGTTGTTTACACCTTGTAATGTGTTTAGTATAAATAGGTTTAGTTGTGTGTTAGAGAGACTCTTAGAAACATTCTCATAATTCACATTCATATCTTAGAGAGAGAAAGTGCTGAACTCATATCTTGTAACATGTTCTTGATGTAATTGGATGACAAATTCTCTATCTTCTCTCTCTTGATTAGATCTTGGTTTAACAATTGGTATCAGAGCAGGATCAAGATTCAGAGAAGAATTTCGTTGATCAATCAGTAGATTTTGAGGATTTTTCAAGAGAATTTGATTGATTTTCTTGATTTTTCAAGAAAATCTCATTTTCTTGAAATTTTATCAAATTTTGTTGATTTGTGATCGAATTTGTTCGTGAATTGGTTCTTTGGATTCGTTTTTGTGTGGAGAATAATTCTTATTCAAGAATCGAGAGCTAATTCGAAGGATTTCAAGATCAATTTTGCACTTTTCTGAGTTTTTGGTCTGTTCGAAGTTTGCTACTGTTCGATCTTCAAATTTCTGATTCAAAGTTTTTCAGAGGTTTGTGTATGAAGAAGAGGTGTTCGAATTTAGATTTCGAACTGATCTGCACAGTTTGATTTCAGTGATTTTGAGGTTTTAAGTGATTTCTGTCGATTTTGGGAGAATCTCGCTAGATCTGAACTTTTCGCAACAT
Organism: Saussurea involucrata; assembly: GCA_033807775.1. Classification (NCBI taxonomy): domain Eukaryota; kingdom Viridiplantae; phylum Streptophyta; class Magnoliopsida; order Asterales; family Asteraceae; genus Saussurea; species Saussurea involucrata. Next base: position 30,210,010 of record CM066323.1, read on the forward strand.
TCATCATCACTTTTCGCAACATTCATCCAAGTGTACTTTTCGCTAAGTATTTCGCTTCCTTCTGTTGCGAAATTCATACTTTTCGCAACCCTCTGACCCGAAAAGCCATACTTTTCGCAACCCTCTGACCCGAAAAGCAAAACTTTTCGCAACCTTCTTTTGCGAAAAGTGATCTTTCAGATTCCCTCTTTTTGTTCAAGGATACTTTTCGCAACCTTTGCTTGCGAAATTCTCACTTTTCGCAACTGTTGCTTGCGAGTTTTCCCACTTTTCGCTACCTTGGCCTGCGAGTTTCTTACTTCTCGTTTCTTTGAGTTGCGAGTTTCTGACTTGGTTATTTTCAGACGATATTAAAAAAAAGTATTTTGAGAAAAAAATTTATAATGAAATTTTTTCTATAGTGTATTTCATACATTTTAAGAGTTTTTCAAGAAAAAGTTTTATATAAATTTTTTTCTTTATAAAGATCTTTTAATCGTCAAGCGATCATGAACCGACTTCCAGTGCTGATCAAAGAATCTGATTTTGAACGATGGAGTGTTTCGTTTATCGATTTCATTTCAAGTCGAGAAAATGGTGAATATATGATAAAAACTTTCTCCGAAGGTCCAATGATCATATATAAAATGGAGAATGACTTTACAGAAGAAGAGTATAAAAGAAAGAAAGCTGATAAGGACGCTTCGTACTACTTGATTCTTGCACTTCCACAACACATTTATAAACGCGTTGAAGCTTTCAAAAACAACCCGATGCAGATGTGGAATGAATTAACGAAGCTTATGCATGGATCAAAGGTTGAATTCAAGAGAAAAGAAGAGAAGAAAGTTGAAAGGGAAGATGATAAAGAGAAGATTATTGAGCTTACAAAGAAGTTGCAAGAGATGGAAAATCTTTTGAATATGGAAAGAGAAGATTTCAAGAAAGAAAGAGTGGATCTAATTCAAAGAATTTCGGATCTTGAAAAGGAATTGAAGATGAAGACTAAAGCTTGTGAAGATAACAAAGCTTTTGAACTCCAATTCCAAAGACTTTCCAAGCAGAACTCAGATTTTCAGAAAGTATTATGTTTAGAGAAGCAAAAGGTGGAGAAGGAAAGAGCCGAGTTTGAGGTTAAAAGAAAAGAGTTTGAAGTGAAGAATGGGAAGCTTTCAGAGAAAATTTCTGAACTGCAAGAGGAGTTGGATTTGGAAAGAAGTGAGTTAGAAAAGAGAAAGAAAGCTGAGTTTCAAGCAAGGAGCGTAAAGGATGATTTTTCTATAGAACGGAAGATATTTCAGCAAGAAATTCAGAAACTCACGAAGAATTTGGCGGGTTTATCTACAGATATCATGAAGGAAAAGAGGGTGAATTGTGATATTCGGAAGAAGCTCGAGTTGATGACAAAGGAACGAAATGCCTTAAAAGACAAAGTGAGGTCGGTCAACAACTCCGAGTGTTTTTCAGAATGTCCGATGCGTCCTTCTAACATTTTTTACGAGCATTTTGTGGATATGTCTTCCAAATACTATGCTGATCTTCCTTCCTACAAAAGAGTCAACATGCAATGGAAGGTAAAAGGTAAATTTCCTGGAAAAGATGTACCAAAATCATCATTTCCAAATAAGAATTTTACAACGAAAGTTAATTCTTTTGTTATTTCTTATTGCGGAAATTATGATTTTGTTAATAATAATAGTGTTCAATATTGGTATGGTACTTACCATTTTCCTTCTTATAGAGCTCCGCTTAACGTGTCAGGACCCAAGACTCGTTGGGTACCAAAATCTACTTAATCTGTTTTGCAGATTTAGAGACAAGTGTTGAACTCTCGGAAGATGAAGTACTTGTGCATTCAAGAAGATATTGAACATCACATATTTACAGGGAGTTTATTATTTTTGATATACATGTGATTAATGACAAATCTTTTGGTATTTTGTAGGGGGAGAAAGATAAAAGACAATGGCTTTTGAACAAATCAGTTCAAAACCCGCACTTCAACGGTAATGGCTTCTGAACACATCAGTTCAGAACTCGTACTTCAAACGCTATGACTTCTAAACATATCAGTTTAGAACTCGTACTTATCAGGTGATATCCTTTCACTGTCATATCTTTCTATTTTTAGGACATGTGCTTAAAGGTAACATTGTGTTATATTTTATGTCTACTAACGTTGAAAGTTTGAACCTTCACAAATTTAATTCAATGAAGTGAAAAATTCTTCAATTTTTCATTCAATGAATAAAATGTGTGTTAAGGATGATTTTACGAGCATTTTTGTATCGTCAGAGTTATATTTGTTTCTACTTTCGCTTCTGAAATAAGTCGAAAGGTCAGCGAAACATGTTTGAGATTTTGATATAAGTGCAAAATTGTATAAATCTAGACTTATTTAGAATACAATGCTCACAAAGCCTATTCGTCTTAATCATGAATGGAAACGAAAATATGGGGGAAGCACTACGTTTTTTTGAACCAAGTGATTGAGATGCTATAATAAAAAAAATAAAAAAAAATTATATATATATATATATATATATATATAATAAAATCATTCAGTTTGATAGTCTGTGCCTGTGGCCTATCTGGTTTGGGAGATTAAGTCCCAAGGGGTACTCGTTACCTAGCCCCTAAGATCAACTGATCTGGGATTGGCTGACCCAAATCCTGCTATAGAACCAGGTAGAAAGCCATGTTCTACTGGTACAGATGGGATTAAAGTATATCGACGTAGCCTTTCTGGTTCGGGAGGGTAAGTTCCAAGGGGTGCTTGTCACCTAGCCCCTAAGACCAACTGGTCTGGGATCGGCTGACCCAAATCCTGCTATAGGACCAGCTAGAAAGTTACGTTTACGGTGTATCTTAGTCTTAATAAACTGTTTGATTATAAAATATGCCAATGAGCACATAATAAAAGTTTCCAATGTGCACAATATGAAAAGATGCCTAAGAGCACACATCTCTTGAAACTTGGGGAAAATACAAAGTCGCGATAAACCTGTAAATTTGTGAAAATTCTGTTTTTGGACAAATAGTGTGAGTAAGAGCAAAGTATTCTTATAGGTTTTAGAGGTGCATTTGCTTGTTGCTAATCATATTTCGCATGCTAGTCCACCAAATAGATTTTATAAAGGGGTTGAAATTGAACTTTTGTAACTCGATATGCGATGATGTCTTTTTTTTTGAATCCAAACGCATGCATTTGATTTCACTTGATGGAAATATCTGTTACATTTCATTAAGTTGAATTTCTTTTGTTTGGTGTTCAAATGATTAAATGTTAGTAGTTATAAAATGTTGTTCAATGAATTTTTTTTCTTTATATAAGTTTGTTAAATTGTGCGCTGATGAATTTTTATGCAAATTTTCAGGGGGAGAAAATCAACTTGCTCTAAAATTCTTATTTTTAGGGGGAGCAAGATCTTTCGCTTATGGGGAGATTGTTCGTGTTTTTCAAGGGGAAGAAATGTTTTTGAAGAGGGAGATTGTCCGTGACTGAAATTGAAAAGATTTTCGATGCTCGTGATGCTCACTTTCATCGAAAAAGGGGGAGAATGTCTACATTAATTTCATGTCAAAGAAAGTTTAAAATCAAAGATTCGTTTTAATGTCAACGAGGAGATTTGTAGAAAGAAGACGTCGTTTCAAGAAATGATAGGGGGAGTTTTATTCTTCAAGAGTTTTTAAGAAATCGATTGATCATTTCAGTTATCTCTTTCTTTTGAACTCGCGCGTTTAAGAAGATCGACACTGAAGAATGAAATTCTCATGTCAATGGAAATGGGGAGAATTCTTCAAGAGTTTGAGAAAAATCGATTGATCATTCTGTGATCTCTTTTTCTTGAACTTGTGCTTATTTGTATTAAAAAGCTTTGTGTGAAGAATCATATTCTCCTGTTCGAAGAAAGAAGTTCGTTATTTGCCGTTTGAAGATTGGATGACGTTTTTAACTTTGACAAGCTTTGATGAAGTCCGAAGATTCAAGAAAGCTAAAGCTTGCTGATCGCATTTGTTTAAACCTTGAATCCAAGGGGGAGATTGTTAGTGCAATATGTCTTCAAGGTTTAAATATAGAAAGGTCAAAGTCAAAGTCAAAGTCAATGTATTGAGTTGTATTGTGTTGTTTACACCTTGTAATGTGTTTAGTATAAATAGGTTTAGTTGTGTGTTAGAGAGACTCTTAGAAACATTCTCATAATTCACATTCATATCTTAGAGAGAGAAAGTGCTGAACTCATATCTTGTAACATGTTCTTGATGTAATTGGATGACAAATTCTCTATCTTCTCTATCTTGATTAGATCTTGGTTTAACACATATCCTACCATACTCAATGAAGGACCTCTTGTTCCTAGAGTTTGGGATCGTTATAATGCCAAAAACAAAGATGAGGATGGTGATGATTCTTCTTCTGATGAGGAAGAACGAACATCTGCTACTGGGAGATACATTGTAAAGGACCCCAGTAAGTACAATGATGATGATAAACGTCTTATAGCTCTTGACACTAAAGTCAGAGCCATCATTGCCCTTTCTCTGCCTGATGAGGTTTATCATTCTCTTGTAAACTTTTCTACTGCTAAGGAAATGTGCTCCACTCTATGTGTCCTTTATGAAGGTACTTCTGAAGTGAAAAAGAGCAGAAAGATCGCTCTTGTTAGAAAATATGAACTGTTTTCTCATGAAAAAGGAGAATCTCTTTCTGACTACTATAATCGTTTTAACGGTCTGCTTAATGATCTTAAGCTGTTGGGTCACATTTATGATAATGAGGAAGTCTTATGCAAATTTATGGATTGTCTTCCTGATTTTTGGGAAAACATCTGCACATGCATTAAGACAACCAAGGACCTTGATCATATGCCTCTCACAGCTCTTTATGGTACTCTCTTTAACTATGAGCAAACCAAGATCCAAAGGAAGTCTGTCATTAAAGACATCAAGAGCTCTTCTCTAGCTCTTGTGAGTGACTCTTCCAAAAGACCTGTGTGCGTTCCTAGAATCACATATCCTTCTGATTCTGACCATAATAGTCAGGAAGATACGAATGATCATTCGGAGGCATATCTTAGTGATGCTGATGATGAAGGTGAGGAAATCCCTGTTGACCAACTGTCAGATGGTATGGCCATGCTGGAAGGTTATTCCAAGCCTAGATCCCATTTTCCTTCAGGTAAACCTAAATTTTCTAGAAAATCTTCTCAAAATTTCCCCAATCACTCTTCAAATGATAAATCAAATGAGGAATGCTTTAAATGTGGGAAGAAAGGTTACTTTGCCTCTGAGTGCAGAAGCAAACTCTCTGAAAGACCAAAGAACTCTTCCTCTTGTCGTTCTTTTTCAAAATCAAGCAGACCCAGACCTGATTCAAATCTCTCTTCCTCTCAAAGATTTGGCCAATTTGTTTCCTCTTTGAACTCTGATCGTGCTGAAAAGTACAAGGCTAAATACAAAAGAGAAAAAGAGAGAAATGAAATACTTTCCAAAAAGGGAAAGGGTCTGCTGGCTGAGTCTCATGACTGGGCAGATGAACTCACATCTGACAGTGATAAGGACATGGCCAATATTTGTTTCATGGCAAAGATTGATGTTGGAACCCAGATACACTTAATCAAGATTAACAGTCTATTAGTTGAGTTTAGAGTTTGATGCGGAAGCGTATTAAACTAACAGATATGTTTGATAGATATTAGAACGCACATATATAAAGAAAACAGTAAAGAATGAAAAGGATTTCTTGAACAGTTACTGTTATTCAATATATAATCACAACACGAAGAACAGATTAAGAACTGTTGGTGTGTGTGAGAATATAACACTCAGATATTTGACAATAAAGCTTGAGAGTATTAGTGATTCCTTGTGTATTTTTTCTTAGGAAGATCTCAACATGAGACTTCCTTTTATACTACTCTTAGAAGACTATGAAGTAGGTCACTGTTCCTTTTACGGCATAAATAGTGAACTGGATGGTGTGAGCAGTTGACTGGATGGTGTGAGCAGTTGTTTGAGCCATGCGCATTTAATGGTGCAGATGTACTATTGGTAAATGTATTAAATGGCGCAGACGTCTATTTTGTACCATGCCCTATTGAGTCCACTCAGAGCTTGACACGTGTTTTGACAGTACTTTTCCATGCAAGTTGATGAACGTATCCAGTAATATCTTCCAAGTCTTCATAGCAGACCACAGAGGCTCTGTAAGGCATTACAGAGGTTCTATGGTCTGACCTTCTGTGGAGCAGTCCACTTGTTTCCGAGTTGATCTTCTTCTTGCGCACTACAGAGGTTCTGTGATTACCTCTGTAGCTTCTGTGGCTTTCTGGACTTGATTTTCTGGAAGAAGTGGCAGAGCCTCTGTGAGAGGCTTTTCTATACTTAGCCTATTTTTCACTACTTCTAAATACTTCTATGATTAGGAAGATTGAAGCTAACAATCTCCCCCTAAGTAGTGAAAAATAAAAAATTTGACCTTGAGTTAAGTTTGGCTAAGTTAGATAAGACAGAGGTTAAACAATACCTCGAAATTTCTTTCATTTAGAAATATGCCAGAGGCATTTTACATTTGAGTACAATGAAACTTTAACTTTGTTTGCAGAGATTTGAAGTCTGAGAATCAGATTTTGGCATCTTTGAAATCGTTGTAGCTTCTGTTGTCTCTTCCGACTTTTCTGATCTCTTTGTAGAATCTGATGCAGAGTTCTCTTAGGCGGATTGTTGAGTCTATTTCTCTGATGAAAGTATCTGCATCATCTCTATCCATTTTCTCTGTACCTCTGTATTTTACAAGGCTTGCTCTGAATTTTCTCAGAGTACTGGTTGCGTACTTCTGACAATCCATGAGTACAAAAAGTTTAACCTGGTGTTGTGGGTTTTAAAATACTAACCTAAATCTTGGTTCTCTGATGATTGAGTTGGGCACAGCGTCTGGTGGGCAGCGATCTTCTGGTGGTCGTAGATCTAGATGTTTGAGACCAAGATCCTTTCCCAGCTGAAAATCTATCATGCTGTATAGCAGAAGCTTTTCCCTCATCGCTTTTCTCAACACTTGATAGGCTCTGGTATTAGGCTCTGTGTTGTAGTTATCTTTTTTCCATTGCAGAAGGTCAGGTAGATCGTAAGGATTGATGTTTCTTAAGTCAGCATCAGCGAAGGTAGATTCTGAATTGTTTTCTCTTCTGACTTTGTAAAGATTGTACCTGACCCTTGGATAGGTTCTTGTGAAGGAGAATCTGCAGAAGATCACCTTTTTGATTTTGTGAATTGAGAAGACATCTGCTTTGGTTCTTGGCTTTGTTCTTGTGAAGATGTTCTCAAATTCTTCTCTGATCCTTGGATCTGGTACATGATCTACTGGATGATTTGTCTGATAGGATTGTTTGTAGAGGTATTTGTATACCACTTCTTCCATCTCTTCATGTGTTGGACCAGGTCGTGGAATTTGTCTTCTGAGACTCTCCATCTGTTGAACAACTTCTGCAGCTCTACCAGTTAGAGGAATTTTTGATAGAGGCTTCAATCCATGTGCCCAGTCAACTTCTTCGGGTTTTGGGGTTTGAAAGGCGTCAAACGCACTCTTCATTAGTTTTTCTGTTGGCTTTGGCAATGTTTTCTTCTTCTTTGGCTCTTCTGTCAGTATCCCTTTGCCCTTATCTTTTGCTATTGTCGTGGCAGAACCTGTTGCTTCTGTGGGTTTTGAGGTTGGCACTTTTGTTGGTTTGATGGAGGTTGCCTCTGTGGATTTTGACGATTGTGATTTAGAGGACTTTTGTGGCGATGGTTCTGTTGGTTTGACTTGCTCTGTAACCTCTGTTGGAGGTTGTTTGATGACTTCTTCTGCGAGCTCAGTTTCTGTTGATGAAGTATTGATATTAAATCTTCTTGCCATTTTGAAAGCTAAAGTGAACCTGTTCCTTTCTTCTTCTCTCTTTGCCATTCAATCACTCATTGTTGTGTGCATTCTTTTCAGAACATCAGAAGCAGAGGTCGTTGCTCTTTTTGGTTTGGTGGCAATCGACTTTCTTCTGGGTATGGTTTGGGGTGTTTCCACAGAGGTGGGTGTTTTCTCTGTGGTTTGTTCATCTGTTTCTTCCAAAATGATTACCTCAGGGCGGTTGTTGCCTCTGTGGCTTGCTGATCTGCTTCTGGAGTTTTGGTTTCGTCAGGAGATGATTCCACAGAGATGGGTGTTGTCTCTGTGGTCTTTTGGGTTTGTTGTTGGGTTTCTTCTGGAGGGGCTTGGTTGATTGGTTCTGCTGCGATTGGTGGACTTTGTATTCCTCTGCTCGTAGCTTTCTCTCTTAGATTCTCACCCTCAGGATTATCTGATGGACCAGGTTGGTCATCATCAGAATCATCCTGACTTTTATCAGAAGTACCCTCTGCTCTGCAAGAAGTGTTTGGCTTCTTCGGTAATTCAGCTCCTGCTGTCATCAACTTTTCACATACATCATCGCAGAGGCCAATCAATGTCGCAAGCTCTGCTTCTGTTTTGAAACGCATTCTGCCGACACTCTTTCTGAAATCCTTGACATAGTTGGCATTTGCAGTTGTGAAGGAGACAATGAATTTTGTGACCTGGTTAATGACGTTCTGTCCGAGCTCTGTAAGCTGTGCTCTGGTCATATAGTCTTTTGGTTGCATTATTGTCGAGTTGCGTATTGCCTCTGCTTGTACTTGTGATAGGGCATTCTGTAAGTCTGCAGGAGTGATGCCCTCTGCTCTGTGGGATTGCGTATTCATTTGTTCAAGGAAATCTTTGACAGAGTCCCTGAAAGCAGAAGTTGCAGTTGTTCCGTATTCCTGAGCTGCAGAAGTGGCTGTTGCTTTGGCAGTAGTTTCGGTAGAAGACTTCATCTCTGAGATGGCGGTTTTTACCTCTGTGGACAGATTGTCCATTTTGGTGTTCAGTTTCAGGATAGCCGTAGATGTTGTCTCTGTAAAGGATTTGAAAGAGCTTTGCAACTCTTTCAATGTTTGGTTCACAGAGGTGACAAGGGTTTGGAACTCATCCCTTGATACTTGTGTTCCTTGTGTAACCTCTGGAGGAACACATTCGTCTCCAGAGTGAGTCCCTGTTCCTGGGACACCTTCGTTCACCCTTGTTTGTACGATGGGGGTGGAAGGATTTCCTTCTGATCTTCGAGAAGAAACCTGAGTTTCGATCTCTACAGAAGTTCTGTGAAGAACAGTGTCCAAATCCACTCCAGAGGTGGTTATTGGAATGTCCTTCTGTTGACTGGGAGACTTGTCTAGAGTCTCTTCGTCTCTATGCTCACTACTTCTCTCTGAAAGAAGTTTTGGTCCTAATGTGTGCGTGGCAGAGGAAACGAATTCCTCTGTAGGGTGTTTTAGGGTGATCTGGGGCGACTGATCACGAACAATAGTTGAGTCTCTTTGAGGAGACTCCCTAGGAATGGATTCCCCGGTTTCTGTGGGCACAGAGGTTGAAAGAGTAACCTCTGGCTGGATGGGTTGGGTTAGGATCGAGCTGTGCTGCTCTTTTTCAATAACTCCTTCTGCAGCTAGACCTGCGGAGTTAGAAATGTGGGTTGCACTGGGAGTTGGTTTTGGTTGTGTGCCTCTATTTATCCAGGCATCTTTTCTTGCTTCTTCCTCTGTTAAGCCTCCAAGCACTACATTTTCTATCATATCATCCTCTGCAACTATCCTATGGCTTGGTGCTTCTTTCCTAAGTTCTGTGGAAGTTCCTTGATCTGGTCGTAAGAGGTCATACACTTGATGAGATTCAAATAATCTCATGACATGTGGATGATAAAGACCCTTACGTATCCAGACAGCTTCTTCTTCATCTGAATCTGTCTCTAAGATCTCTATTTCTGTCTCCGTTGTTGCTAATCCCTCTTTTTGTACAACTTCGGCCCCTTTTTCTTTCTCTTCTTCCATCATGTTCTCAGAAGCCTCTGTAATTTCACCTCTGTTCCATTCAGCTTCAGTTTGTTCTATTTCTTCTGAAGCTGGGTTTGGACTTCTTCTGTGGACATCCAATCCTTGAATGAAAGGGTTTTGTAAAATAACAGGGGTTTCGGCTGGTTGATTTCTGGGTGTTGTGTCATCTTCTTGCAGATGTGTGTCAATGCCAGAAATGAAGAAATCTTGTTCTTCTGGAGAGTGGTGGTCGAGAGGTTGTGCCGTCCACCCTGCTGTATTTAGGGTGTTGGAAATTTCAGGGTTCTGTAAGAAGTCGTTCAGGTCTCCTTGGTGAGCAAATCTATCTGGAGATTGATAGGGTGATTGATACCTTTCTGTAGCCATTTCTTCTTCTGCAACTTCTTCTTCAGCAGTTTCCTCTTCTGCAATGGTTACCAACTTTGCAAGTGATTTACCATGTCTCTTTTTGGTTTTCCTCCTCTTAGGATTTGGTGCCCCTTCTTCTGTTGATTTTGATCTTTTCTTCTTCATTTTTGGGGAGGAGGGAGGAGCATAGGAGCCAATTTCTGTGGCATGAGGAGGTGAGGGTTGATCTTCTGCAGCGCTTGTTGAGGTGCCTTCTGCAGTTTTCCTTTTCTTAGCTTTTGGAGTAGATGCAGACGTTCTTGATGAAGACTTCTTTCCCATTAGTTCTGCACGTTTGGCTATAAAGCTGAGTTGAATAGCCATGTGCTTTGCTAACTTCTGATCCTTTTCTTCTTGAGTGGAAAGAGGTTTTGCTATCATTGTTCCTAGGGGGACACCTAAACGCGGGGGTGTCATAGGACTCGGTTTAGGAGTTCTATGATCGCATATATACTCTTTCTTAAGGGATTTATTCGATGCGTATTGCAGAAGCTTCTTTGACGGAGGTCTGCAGTGTGAGTAGCCATCAGCATGATCAGTGGGGGTATTCTTGTTCATCGGGAACTGTTTGGGAGTTGGCCCTTCCATTGGCCAATTTTGGATTAGCAGCAGAGGTTCAAACAGTACTCCTAATATTCTTTGGAATTGCAGAGGTGGTAGAAAGTTGGGATCGTTCTCTTTGACCCTTTTCGAGTTGTTCTTTCTGTCGATGGTGTTTAAGATCTCTTGCATCATTATGGTCGCATAATCTAGTGGAAGATCATAGTAAACCCCATACATGATTCTCAAGATTTGATGTGAGCTCTGGTCAATACTGCCTATCTTTCCTGTCAGGCATCTGTTAAGAATAGAGAACAAAGTGTTCCACATAGGTGGTAGTCGGCCTCTGCGGAAGTCATTTCTCTTCCGTAGCTGGGTGTTGTACCCAAGTATTTCCACGAATCGACAGAGCTCTTCGTCTGTTGGTTGCTCTGCATAACTCTTCAATCCCAGAAGACCCCTTGTTGGTAGGTTGAATTCAAGTGAGAACATTGTTCTGTTGAACTTGATTTCAAGATGCTCAGATTTATCAGGTCTTGAAATGTACCCTTTGATAAGAGAATCGTCTCTATCAAATCGGCAGCTTTGCCAAAATTGGTTCAAATAACGGACTGGAATTTTGTTCGGGGTTCTTGATATTAGAGGGAAGAGGACATGATTCTCCATGATGTTCAGAAGTATGGCATGGGCTTCGCCGAAAGTAGTGGGTGAGGGGACCAAATAGCAGTTGTTGGATTTGATAGGAAGAATGGCTTCGAAATGATCCTTTGCTATAAAGTTTTGCAAGTGTGTCGTCGGAGCAAAGTCTGCTTAGTCCCCGGAATCTTGTTGTTCAATGTTTCTTGCAAGGCTGGGGTTTTCAGAATGTTCTGAATGTGCAGGGGAGTGTTCCGGTGAGTTCTCCGGAGAGAGTTCAGAGGATGTAGCTCGAGAAGATGAAGCCATTTGATTTTAAGAATAAGATTTTTGCAAGCTTTTTGAAGGGTTTCGCCGGAGAAGAAGATGAGAGTTTGTAAAATGTTTTATGAGAGGGTAAGCTTTGTTTTTATAGGATGGTAAAACGGTAGAATTCGAAAGAGTAAAATATATGGCAATGGATTAAAGTTTGGAATCCGCACTCGAGTTTGAGCGGCGGGTTCAACTTTCCAAATAAAAACGTTCCATGTACGCCCAATGAAAATGGGACACGTAGGCCTTGTCAGAATATGACAGGACGTCGTGCGCGACCCATTAATGCTAGGCGCGTGAGGTTGTTTTTAGCCATATGAGTTTCACTCTCAGTAAAAGTAACCGTTATTACTACAGAAATGCCCAGATAACAAAATGGCAGAACTTTTGTGTTTTACAGAAGCTCTGTGATTTTGAAAATCTTGATTTTTAACCTCTTCTCATATATCTCATTGTTATCATGACTCTGTAGGTTCTTCTTTGAACGAAAACGTTTGTAAAGACATTGGAGAGGATCAATAGGATTGTCAAGAAATTTTACTCACAGAGGTTTTGTGGCTCTGATGGAACTTGCAGAAGCTCTGTGAGAGCCAGTAGAAGCTCTATGAGAGAAAAAATCTTATAACTTGAATTCTATTAATTTTCTGATCATCCAATTTTTGATCTTTGATAAGAGATGTTTTTCGCACATTATTGAAAGTTTGTGTCCGAGAAAATTATTTTGAAAAACGTTTTGTTCGAGAAGGTCATGGTGTGTGTTTTCGGTTTCCGAGATAACATTCAAAAGATCGACAGAGGGTTAATTTGTGATCACAGAGCATATTTCCTGCAGAACCTCTGTTGAGCTCAGCAGAAGCTCTATGAGCTTAAATTTCTCCTATTTCGAATTTTGTTAAACTTTTTGAACTTTTGATTTTTGAAATGTTATTCATAGTATATTTAGGACATATTTGACAATTCTTGTCCTAGAAAACTGTTTTCCAAAAACCTTTTGTGCGAGAGACATACCTTTTGGTTCTTCTGTTCTCGGCAGTTTTGTCTTACTTCTGTCGATGGAGAATTATCGACATTCTTCTTTGGCTTTTCTTTGAAAGATTTACCTCTGTAGATCTTTTCAGGGTCCCTTTTGCTCCCCCTTGATCTAATCACTTCTGTAGATCAAGAATTTTCCTTTTGCTCCCCCTTGATCTATGCTTGGTTCAAAGAATGGTAAGATTTGTATTGAGCATAGATCATGTTTACCAGAGGTTCTGTAAGGGTTATCAGAAGATCTGAGCGGACCCACAGAAGCTCTGTAAACAATTATTTTATATATAAAAAATATAAACTGAAATAAATTTATCAACGCAATAACTTAGTAATAATAGATATTTATACTTATTTACAGAAGATAAAGCTATACTTACAGAGGTTTTTCACACCATGTTAATCATTCCTAACTTACCCACCAAGAAGTTGAATCTTTTCTCGTCTAATGCTTTGGTGAATAAGTCAGTGAGTTGATATTTTGTGGGCACGAAATGCATTTCGATTGTACCGTATTCAACATGATGTTTCAAGAAATGATACCTTATATCGATATGCTTGGTTTTTGAGTGTTGCACAGGGTTGGCAGAGATAGCAATAGCACTTTTGGAATCACAGAAGATGGGTATTTTGAACAGAATGTGGCCGTAGTCTTTTAGCTGAGTCTTCATCCATAGAACCTGAGAACAACAGCTAGCGGCAGCAACGTATTCAGCTTCTTCAGTGGATGTGGAGACACAATTCTGCTTCTTGGAGGTCCAACTGACTAGTTTACCACCTAGGAATTGACAACTCCCAGAGGTACTCTTTCTGTCGAGCATGCATCCTCCATAGTCTGAATCTGTATAAGCTTTAAGACTAAAACCAAAGTTCTGTGGATACCAGAGACCAAGATTGTTGGTCCCCTTCAGGTATCTAAAGATTCTTTTTACAGCATCATAATGTGATTTCTTTGGATTAGCTTGATAACGTGCACAAAGACATGTGGCATGCATAATGTCAGGTCTGCTTGCTGTTAAGTATAACAGAGATCCAATCATGCCTCTGTAGAGAGTACATTCTACAGAAATACCATTTGGATCTAAGAATAACTTATTTCCAGTGGCCATTGGAGTCTTCATTGCAGAGGTATCAGAGAGATTATATTTTAAAAGTATGTCAGAGACATATTTGGCTTGATTTAAAAAAATTCCCTCTGAAGATTGTTTGACTTGAAGTCCGAGGAAGAATGTTAATTCTCCCATCATATTCATTTCAAACTCACTCTGCATGAGTTTTTCAAAAAATTTGCACTCTTCTGAATTTGTAGACCCAAAAATTATGTCATCTACGTATATTTGTACAAGCATTATCTCACTATTTTTGCGTTTATAGAATAAGGTAGTATCTGTTGTACCTCTGTTGTAGCCATTGACTAGAAGGAAGGTAGAAAGTCGTTCGTACCATGCTCTTGGAGCCTGTTTCAGTCCGTATAGAGCCTTTTCAAGGTAGTATACATGCCTTGGAAACTTTGAGCTTTCAAAACCTGGTGGCTGATTTACGTAAACCTCTTCTTGGATTTCACCGTTTAGAAAAGCTGATTTTACGTCCATCTGATAGACTTTAAAACCTCTGTGGGCTGCGAAGGCTAAGAATATTCTTATTGCTTCGAGACGTGCGACAGGGGCAAAAGTCTCATCGTAGTCTATGCCTTCTTCTTGTCTATATCCTTTTGCTACTAATCTTGCTTTGTTTCTGACGACCACTCCATCTTCATCCTTCTTGTTTCTGTAGACCCATTTAGTCCCAATGGCCTGTTTCCCTCTTGGCAGAGGTACTAAAGTCCATACTCTGTTACGCTCAAATTGCAGAAGTTCTTCTTGCATGGCGTCTACCCAGTTTGGGTCATCTAGGGCTTCAAAAATCTTCTTTGGTTCTATAACACTAATAAAATTTGTAAAGAAACAAAAATTAGCAGTGGCAGACCTTGTTTTTACTGAGTCAGAAGGTTCTCCAATTATTTGGCTTGGAGGATGGCTTTTTGTCCACTGAGTTGTGCGTGGAAGATGATCATCAATGTCATCAAAACTTTCTTCAGAGGCTTCTTGTGTTTCTTCTTGTGCAGCCTCTGATGTTCTTCGTGCCTTGGTAGTTGATTCTACCGTTTGTGGAATGATTGGTACGAGTGGTGGTGGAGTTTGTTCCTCTGAGGATGTATAGTCTTGGTCCTCGATCTCCTCTGTAATTGGTTCTTCTGTGGTTTGTGCAGCTTCTGTGGTCGTTTTTCTTGATGTTTCATCTTCTGCACTTTCTTCTGCTTCGGCAATTGCATCTGTAGTATTTATAGAAGAAGATGAAGCATTATTTGGACCAGTTAGAGTCATACCTGTAGGATTTTGTCCGACAGAGGATGGTTCTTCAGAAACTCTGATGGTTCCGACAGAAGGATCAATGTCATTGTGGAACATCTCCAAAAATAGAAGATTCAAATCTTCTTTTGTTCTTGAGATGTCAGAGAATTTCCCTTTAATTTCAAGTTCTGAACTTATTTGCTTAGAAGTCATTTGGAATGAATCATCAAAAGAAACATTGATGCTTTCTACAATCTTGTGAGACTTTGTAAGGAATGTTCTGTAGGCTTTGGAAGTGGCAGAGTATCCAATGAATTTGCCTTCATCTGATTTTACATCAAACTTTCCTCTTGAATCTCTGTCGTTTAAGACGAAGCATTTGCATCCGAATACATGGAAAAATTTGATGTTTGGCCTCCGTTTGTTAAGCAATTCGTAAGGCGTCTTGAGGTGTCTTTTCACAATGGTTGATCGATTTTGAGTATAACACGCAGTAGAAATTGCTTCTGCCCAAAAGTTCATTGATAATCCGCATGCTGACATCATAGTTCTTGCGGCTTCCACAAGTGTTCGATTCTTTCTTTCGACAACACCGTTCTGTTGTGGAGTGCGAGCTGCAGAGAAGTTCTGTGAATTTCCTTCTGTTGAAAGATAAGTTTCAATGACACAGTTTTTGAATTTTGTGCCGTTGTCACTTCTTAACTTCTGTATTTTGCAGTCATAAAGAACTTGGATTCTTTTCATTAGATTTATCAATATAATTGGAATATCTGATTTCTTTCTGATAAATTCAACCCATGTGAAACGTGAATACTCATCAACTAAGACAAGTATATATTTCTTGCCACCTAGGCTCTGTATTGCAATGGGACCGCAGAGGTCGACATGAAGCATGTACAGAGGCCTGGTGCAAGATACATCTGTTTTGCCTTTGTGGGAAGCTCTTTTGAGTTTTCCCATCTCACAGGCAGAACATAAATGATCCTTATTGAATTTAACATTTGGCAAACCTTTAACTAGATCAAGTTTGACCAGTTTTTCCAATGTGTGAAAATTCAAGTGACAGAACCTGTTGTGCCATAACCAGGCTTCTTCACTTTTGCAGGCTACAAGGCAAACTTTGTCCTTGTTCTTTGAGTTGAAGTTCATTAGATATAGATCACCTATTCTTTCAGCTCGCAGAAGTTCCATACTTGTTTCTTCACTTTGTAGAGAGCAGAAAGTTCTTTTGAACAACACATTGAATCCTGTATCACAAAGTTGACTTACACTGAGTAGGTTGTGCTTAAGGCCATCCACATATGCAACTTTGTATACAGAAACGTCTTCTTTCCTTATGACTCCATAGCCTTTTATGTGTCCTTTCTTGTTGTCTCCAAAAGTCACAGATCCACCATCTTGTGTTTCTTTGTATGTGGATAGTGCACTTCTGTCACCAGTCATGTGCCTTGAGCATCTGGAGTCTAGATACCAGATTGGCACATACTTCTTCTGCAGGACAATCACAGAGATTTAGGTACCCATATCCATATGGGTCCAATATTGTTAGAGTTTTTCAAGTTTGCTTTGGCATTCTTGAAATACATTTTGTTTTCTGCAGAAAAGTCAGATTGTTTCTTTGTGGGATTTGACTTTTGAATTGGCGTAGAGAGTAGACAATCTTGATTTGAAAAATGATTATTAAGTTTAGACATAAGATCAAAGCAATGACAATATTGAATATGAGATGTAGTTTGTTTGAACTTTTCATTGAACTTTTTAAACTCAGGCACAGAGGCATTACATTCTTTCTTTACATTAGATTTCCTATTACTAGAAGATCTATGAATACTCGAATGTTGTTTGCAAAAGCTCTGTTTAGGACCTGCCTTCTGTGGGTTGCTTCTGTGGTGAACTTCCTTTATCACTGTCACAGAAGAAAAAGATTTATTAACCTTGGGTTTTGAAAATCTAGAACTTATAGGATCAATAGAGGTCTTCTGTAACATTTTAAGCTCAGCAGAGGTTTTGACATGTAGATTCAAATTTAGAAAATCTTGGCAGATTGGAATCTCTGTGAGTTTCTCTTTTGGAGAAATAGTTCTGTGAGGAACTTCAGAGGAGTATTTAACATCCTCTGTGTCATAGAGAGTTATCCCAGATGTAACATCTGTCTCTGAATCGTCAGAAGATGAGTCGTCCTCTTATACAGAGGTTGAGTCAATTCTTTCAATAGAGGTTGAATTTTCCGAACATGCATCATACAAGCTTTCTTCCTCTGTAGAATAGTTTTCATAGATTGCAGAGGTTTCTAATAAGATTTCTTCAGTGAGAGATTTATCTATAGAAGATGTACATAATTTTTCTAAAACGCTTGATTTCCATATTTCCAAAATTTCTTTTTCAATTAAGTTTTTAAAGTTTTCTTCTGAAAAAATGGGTTTAAACTCAGGAGCTTCTGCTGATAACTTCTTTTCAACGTTTATCAAACAGACAAAAGCAACCTGTGTTTGGGTCTCTGGTTTACCAAACTTGAAGATACCAATCTGATCTTGTGTTTTCAGATATTTCTTTGTTTTGATACCTCTATTGACAGAGGTTGAAGATGATGAGTCTGTGTTTTCAAACCACACGTTAATCATCTTATTATGTTTCTTCAAGTAAGGATCCACAGAGATTTTCGCCCGTTTTCTTACAGAGATTAGATTTGGAAAATCTGGTTTGTTTGTTTTTCCAATCACAAATAACGAGGACAGAGGTTTGTTTCTTTTGCCTTCAACACCTAGGGTGATATCATCATACCCTATACCTCGTCTCCCTATTTGTGAGTTTATTTTTTCATAAACTTTATGTGCATCTTTATAGTTTTTAAGCAAAACTTCTCTTCTGAGTAAATCTTGCCATAATACCTCTCTTTCTCTTTGAAAGTATTCTTTAAGAGCTCTTATGTCAGTAGTTTCGCTCCTTGAAACTGAAAGTTCTTTTGTTTTATCTTTTAAAGTATTGGTTAATTCAGAAATTTGTTTTTTTAAAGGATCTAGAGTATTGTTCCATTTCTTTTCTATTCTCCCTTTTTCCTCAAAAATCTTTGCTTTTTCTTGAGTGAGAAGCCGTACTTCTCTCTCATTGAAAGTGAGTCTTTTCTGAATACTTTGATTTATCTCTTTCAGTTCAATTAATTCAATGTTAATTCTAAGTGTATTATCATCTACAGAGGTAATACAAGAGTTGGAATTTGAAGTAGATACCTCAGAGTCAGTGCAGGAGTCGACTTCTACCATGCCACAGAAGAGGGCATTGGCGGTATGTTCATCGTCAGAAGTAGAGTCTGATTGGAAGTCTTCTGTGATCTCCTCAGAATGTCCTTTTGCCATTAAGGATTTTTGAGCATAATATTCGGCTTTCTTTTTGTAGAAAGCAGAGTCCCTCTGTGGGCGATTTGATCTGCTTCTGCATTCATTCGCAAAATGGCCTGGTTTTCCGCAGTTAAAACACCCTTGAGGAGTGTTTCCTGTTCGATCATTGGACTTCTGTAGGTCTCCGCCGTTCTCTGATCTACATTCATTTGCATAGTGACCAGGTTTGCCGCACTTGTAGCATTCTTGCTGCGTGTGGCTTACCGAGTCATCTGACCTCTGTCGGTCATTCCCTTTGTAATTTCTATCGCTTGACCTCTGTCGGCCACTTGATTCTTCTCCTCTTCTGTCATCTCTTCTGTTGTCTCTTTTGTCATCCTGGTTGTCTCTATCATATCTTTCATTTCCGGAACCTCTTCTGTTTCCTCTGAACTCTTTTGTCAATAGAGCTAAAGATTTAGCTAGTGACGCAAGAGTTATTTCCTTTTCTGCTTGCTCTTCGTCTTCACTGTCAATTATCACCATCTTTTTCTTCTCCTTCTTCTTCTCCTCTGTGGCTTTATCATTTCTTGGTCTCTGTGCATCCTCTTTAGTTTTACTAACCAATGCATATGGTGCAATGGTTAGTGTTTTAGCCTGTGCTATCTGAGGTTCTTGTGCGGCTAATGTTCCGTAAAGATCAGAGAGAGTCCAGGTGTCTAGATCCTGATTTGTCTGTAGGGACATAGACAGCTGGAGCCATTCTTCATTTAGACTTTTTAAAAACATGACATTGTTTTCTTCAGAAGTTCTGTCAATGCCTGATTTTCTGCACTTGTTGATTAGAGAGTTGAATCTGTCGTATGTTGTTTGCAGAGATTCTGTTGCAGAGGCTCTGAATGCATGATATTCATTGATGTACTGTGCTCTTCGGTTTTTTTGTGTTTTAGCACCTCCTTCCAACTGTCTTTCCAGTTCTTTCCACAGATCCTGCGCTATTTCACATGAATCCAAGGATTGAAAGAGTTCGTTGGGTATTGCCATAATTAATGTCCTCTTGGTTTTCTGAGCAACTTCATCTTCTGCTTTATCTTCGGTTGACCACTCCCCTTTTGGCTTTGGTTTTTGATGTTCGGGGATTTCGGCAGATTCAGCAGTAGCAGGTACGCGAGGTACTACTGTCATGGGAATAGGAGGAGGATTGTACAGATATTGTACTTGATTTCTTTCAGTGCCCTCGAAAAAATGGACCATTCTTATTTTCCACTGAGGATACTCATCTCGAAGGAGAGTAGGAGGTTTAGTGAGAGAACCAGTAGTAAAGAAATTATTTGTATTTGTCATTTTTGAAGATTTTAGAAAGAAAGTATGACTAAAGAGTTACTTCGATGAATTTGAAGATTTTCTGGGTTTAAGCAGTTTCCAGACACAATTTTAAATCTCAATAATATCTATCACGAATCTTGATAAGCGGATCACTTGATATTGAAAATCAAGGAGGGCTCTGATACCAATTATTGGAACCCAGATACACTTAATCAAGATTAACAGTCTATTAGTTGGGTTTAGAGTTTGATGCGGAAGCGTATTAAACTAACAGATATGTTTGATAGATATTAGAACGCACATATATAAAGAAAACAGTAAAGAATGAAAAGGATTTCTTGAACAGTTACTGTTATTCAATATATAATCACAACACGAAGAACAGATTAAGAATTGTTGGTGTGTGTGAGAATATAACACTCAGATATTTGACAATAAAGCTTGAGAGTATTAGTGATTCCTTGTGTATTTTTTCTTAGGAAGATCTCAACATGAGACTTCCTTTTATACTACTCTTAGAAGACTATGAAGTAGGTCACTGTTCCTTTTACGGCATAAATAGTGAACTGGATGGTGTGAGCAGTTGACTGGATGGTGTGAGCAGTTGTTTGAGCCATGTGCATTTAATGGAGCAGATGTACTATTGGTAAATGCATTAAATGGCGCAGACGTCTATTTTGTACCATGCCCTATTGAGTCCACTCAGAGCTTGACACGTGTTTTGACAGTACGTTTCCATGCAAGTTGATGAACGTATCCAGTAATATCTTCCAAGTCTTCATAGCAGACCACAGAGGCTCTGTAAGGCATTACAGAGGTTCTATGGTCTGACCTTCTGTGGAGCAGTCCACTTGTTTCCGAGTTGATCTTCTTCTTGCGCACTACAGAGGTTCTGTGATTACCTCTGTAGCTTCTGTGGCTTTCTGGACTTGATTTTCTGGAAGAAGTGGCAGAGCCTCTGTGAGAGGCTTTTCTATACTTAGCCTATTTTTCACTACTTCTAAATACTTCTATGATTTGGAAGATTGAAGCTAACAATTGATGACATGAATGACTGTGAGGAAACTCCTTCCACTCTTGCTCTAGTCTCAACAGGATGCTCTTCCTCATCCACTCAGCTACATCCCTTTCTCTCTCTTACTGATGCTGAAAAGATTGATGCATTTGACTCCTTAACAGTTGACTTCCATGATGCTAAAGATGATAAGAAAAAGGCAAATGCCCAAATAAAATCTCTTTCCTCTCAACTTCAAATCTTTCTTTCTCAACTAAAACATTTTGACAAAATCAAAGCTGAGGTTGAAGATTTGAAAACCATAAACTTTACACTTGCTAAAGAGAAAAATAAGCTATTAAAAAGACTTGAAAAGGAACAAGAAACTGTGAAAAAGTGGACTAGCTCTTCTAAGAACTTAGCTAGAAAAGATTTTTCAAGACCAAATGAAGCGTGATGACAAATCTGGACTTGGTTTTGGCAAAATGGACATTGACACTTCCTCAAATGCTCATGCTTCAACTTCCTTTGTGCTTCCTCCTTTCTATGAGTCCTCTGAACACCATTCAAGTGATACTCATTCAATTAACTCTGTTGATCTTTCGGAAGCCTTGAAGTTTAGGATGTTCATTAAAGCTAAAGGTGATGCCTCAACTTCTGAAGTTGAAGAAGCCCAAGGCTCTAATGACCTTCCCAAACCTGTTCATGAGCTGATGAAATCCCTACACATAGATGAAGCCTCTTTCTCTGAACCTAAGCCTTCAAAGATCCCTAAGAGAGAACCTCAACCTCCTTCAAACATATTTTCCACTTCTAACAAAGGGAAATCAGTAGTCGATTCTCATCCCAAAAGAAAAACTCCAAAGAAATATTCTGATAAATCTTCCACTCTTCCCATTCCTCGATCTGTACTTCTGAAATAGTCAAATTCCAAAGAATCCTCTGATTCATCAACCTATAACCCTGACAAAGGAATTCTAGGATCTAAACCTCCTACTTCATCCTCTTCAGCCAAGACCCTAGAAATCAATGTGAAAGGTCAACGCAAGGAAGGTGGTCATAGTTTTAAAAAGGTTTTTATCTATAGAAAATGCTATAACTATGGTGACACCTTTCATATGGCTAAAGATTGTCCTCTTGAAAGAATGGACAGATCTCTAAAGATCTTCCTACATCTTCTTCTAACCCAAAAGGACCCATCTCCAAGTGGGTACCAAGGAACTAATTTTTCTGTGACTGCAGGTCTATGGACATCAACAGATCTGGTATCTGGACAGTGGATGTTCGCGTAACATGACTGGAAATAAATCTCTTCTCGTTAACTTCGTGTCAGCTAACCACAAGGACTGTGGCGTACTGGTTAAGGCTCTGGGGATGTGGTGGAATATCCTTTCTGCCCAGGGTTCGAATCCAGGCGTACGCAACTTGTGGCCACGAGGTTTAATCAGGGCTGATGTCTTACAGTCATAACTTGCCAAGGGATTAGTCTAGGCATAGCCTAGGACACTCTTCCAAAAAAAAACTTCGTTTCAGCTAAAGGTCCATCTGTTACCTTTGGTGATAACTCTCGAGGCAGTACTAAAGGCTACGGAACTCTCTCAAATGGTTCTGTTACCTTTAATAAAGTCGCTTATGTTGAAGGCTTGATGACAACCTCTTGAGCATAAGCCAGTTGTGTGATCTCGGGTACAAAGTAATCTTTGAACTGTCCATATGCACGGTGGTTGACAAAGACATGCAAGATGTACTTTCCGGGTACCGAAAAGAAAATGTCTATGTTATAGACATGAGACAGAGTTCATCTTTTGGAACAAACATTTGTTTTGTCTCTGAAAACCCTGCTAAGGTCGGTTGGCTTTGGCACAAGCGTCTCTC
This sequence comes from Saussurea involucrata, assembly GCA_033807775.1. Classification (NCBI taxonomy): domain Eukaryota; kingdom Viridiplantae; phylum Streptophyta; class Magnoliopsida; order Asterales; family Asteraceae; genus Saussurea; species Saussurea involucrata. The sequence continues at coordinate 30,232,644 of CM066323.1, forward strand.
TCACCTCAACTTCAAAACCTTGAACTCTCTCTCCTCTAAAGAGCTCGTGTCTGGAATGCCAAAACTGACCTTTGTGAAAGAAAAGCTGTGTGCTGCTTGTGAGAAGGGAAAGCTCACAAAATCCTCGTTCAAATCCAAGAATGCTTCTCTATCTCTCAACCTCTTCAGATGCTGCACATGGATCTGTGTGGATCAGTCAGCACTCCAAGTCTTGGTGGAAGAAGGTACATTCTGGTTATTATTGATGAATTTACACGTTACACTTGGGTATTTTTTTCTCAGGTATAAAAGTGATACTTCTGAAGAAATCATAAAGTTCATCAAAAGATCTGAAGTAATGAATGGGAAGCTGGTGAGATTCGTAAGGAGTGACAACGGCACTGAATTAAAAAAAACAGTGTTTTGGATGACTTATTCACTGAAAATGGCATCTCTCAGAATGTTTCAGTTGTACGGACTCCACAACAAAATGGTGCGGTGGAGAGAAAGAATAGGACATTGTGTGAAGCTGCCGGATCCATGCTGAGTGAATCTCACATGCCGACCTATTTTTGGGCTGAAGAAATTAATACTGCATGCTTTACCCAAAATAGGTCCATTATTGTAAAAAGACATAACAAGACTCCTTATGAAGTCTTTTATGGTAAAAAACCAAACATCAGTTTTCTTCATTTCTTTGGTTGTGTATGCTATATATTAAATGACAGAGAGAACCTGGGCAAGTTTGATCCTAAAGCTGATGAAGGAATCTTTATCGGTTATTCTCTTACCTCCAAAGCTTTCAGAGTCTACAATCTTCGGAGAAAATGTATCGATGAATCAATATATGTCAAGTTTGATGACCTCAAGGTATCACCCCTTTCCTCAGATGATGATGAATTAAATAGTTGGATCACCTCTTGCATTGGTGATGTTCCCTCTTCTACTTCACCTAACCCAACTATCCCTATACCATCTCCTCAAAATCCTATTTCTCAAAACAATAACCCTTCTCCAAACCAAGAAGAAAATCCTCAGCCGATCAAAACTTCCCAAAATCAAAATTCTCTTCAAAACACCAATCTCTCTCATCCCTCAAATATCCCTTCTTCATCAAATCCACCTATTATTCCATTCTTCAATCAAGAAGATCTACCCTCTACATCTCATTCTCAACCTTCCTTTCCTCCAGCTTTGCCTCCTGCACTTAAATGGACCAAAGATCATCCAATTTATCAAATAATTGGTGATTAACAGGCTGGTGTCCAAACCAGAAGAGGAGTAGGCAATATCTATCTCTATGTGAACTTTTTGTCCCTTATAGAGCCTAAGAAGATTGAAGACGCTCTAGCTGATCCATGTTGGATCACTGCCATGCAAGAAGAACTCTCTCAGTTTGAAAGAAACAAGGTCTGGAGATTGGTTCCTCGTCCTCCCAGAAAAACAATCATAGGAACCAAGTGGGTCTTCAGAAACAAGATGGACGAAGAAGGCACTGTCATCCGAAATAAAGCCAGGTTGGTTGCTCAAGGGTATAGGCAAGAAGAAGGAATTGACTATGACGAAACCTTTGCCCCAGTTGCCAGACTTGAAGCTATCAGAATCTTCCTTGCCCATACTGCAAACAAGAACTTCAGAGTCTTCCAGATGGATGTCAAGAGTGCTTTCCTAAATGGAGAACTCGCTGAAGAAGTCTACGTGAAACAACCTCCTGGATTTAAAGATCCCTCTCATCCCGACTATGTGTACAAATTGGATAAGGCTCTATATATCCTTAAACAAGCTCCGCGTGCCTGATATGACACTTTAGCAGACTTTCTTCTGAAGAACAAGTATACTCGGGGTAAGATCAACAACACTCTTTTCATCAAGCAAACCTCAGGTAATCTCATTCTTGTTCAAATCTATGTGGATGACATCATTTTTTGTGCCATCGATGAATCATTGTGTGATGAGTTTGCCTCTCTCATGATGAGTCAATATGAGATGAGCATGATGGGGGAGCTAACATTTTTCTTGGGTCTCCAAGTAAAACAATCTTCTGAAGGTATTTTTATAAACCAAAGCAAATACATTCGTGATCTTTTGAAAAGGTTTAAATTTGATACATGTTCTCCCATGAAAACTCCTATGGCACCACCTCTAAAACTTGATGCTGATACAACTGGTGTATCTATTGATGTAACAAAATTTAGAGGCATGATTGGGTCACTTCTTTATCTTACTGTTAGTAGACCTGATATTATGTTTGCTACTTGTCTATGTGCGCGTTACCAAGCCAATCCTAAGGAATCTCATTTGGTTGCGGTTAAACGCATCTTCCGGTACCTGAAAGGTACCATGAATCTGGGTCTTTGGTATCCCAAAGACTCAGGTTTTGATCTAATGGGTTATTCAGATTCTGACTTTGCAGGATCAAAAGTTGATAGAAAAAGCACTACAGGAAGCTGCCAACTTCTTGGTGGTAAACTTGTTAGCTGGTCTAGCAAGAAGCAACACTCAGTCTCCACCTCCACGGCTGAAGTTGAATATGTTGATGCTGGTAGCTGTTGTGCTCAAATCCTATGGATGAAGAATCAACTGAGGGACTACAATCAAATCTACTCTCAAGTCCCAATATTGTGTGACAACTCCAGTGCAATTGCCATTGCTAACAATCCGGTGCTTCACTCCATATCCAAGCACATTGACATTAGATATCACTTTATCAGAGATCACATCTCCAAAGGTGATATAGAGCTGCACTTCATCCCCACCGATCTTCAACTGGCGGATCTCTTCACAAAGCCTCTAGAAGAAGTTAGGTTCAAGTTTCTCTTAGGAGAACTTGGAATGTTAAATTTAGATGTAAAGAAATATCCCAAAAAAAAATATTGTGTTTATATTTTTATTAGTTAGATATCTCAAGTATTGAATACTTTTGGTATAAGAAATTTTCCCTCTTTCCTACATATTCCATTTTTACTTTTCCTTTCCTACTCTTTACCTCCCAATACAAACACAACTTTTTACCCACCTCAATCCACGTCATCTCAATTCTAATCATCCATTTTCTTACCCATCCAAAATTACTTTTGATCTCCACCATTCTTTTTCCATCTCAACAAAAACAACCTATTATCATCTATCCTAAATTACATCTTTTCCCTACCTTCTATCCTACTTTACCTTACCCTCTACAAACTTACCATACAAATTTTTTATCTATATATTAAGTTCACTTCATTTCCTCCAATATCATCTCACAAAAACCTTTCCCTCCTAAATTTCTCTCACCCACCGATCCCTCCTCACCTCTCTCATATCCTTGCCGATCCATCTTAGAATTCGGACATCACCACCGAAGGCGCTCCTAGCCACCAAACCGCTCTGCCGAAAACACCATCGGCACCGCTGCCGATTGCCCCTAGCGGCGCTGCCGATCTACTTGCTGCCTTCGACATCCTACCCTTGCCGATAGCCGCTCCCTTTGCGCCGCTGCCGACCCACACTAGCCGACGATCTTTGAAGAAGCCCACAACCAACTGCCGAAATTCCCCCTGCAGATATCCTTTCGGCCACCCAAGGCTGCCGAAAGCACCCCAACAACCCTTAGGGTCCCTACCGATCCCAAGCCACCGAAACCCCCATTTTTTTGGTTTATGCCGATAATACCCCCCCCCCCTTCAGCCAATTGTTACCTGCCGACAGCTCCCTCCCCCCCTTTTCTAATTTTCTGCCAAAACTCTTTCCCCCTTGTCATTTTGGCTGCCGACAAACAGCAAACAACCCTCCAATTTTCTTTAAGATCTCTCCCTCTCCGTTTCTTTTGCATTCCCCTTTTCATCCATATTTTTTATACACACTCTCTCTCCTCCTTTTTCATTTCCCCATAAACCTCTCTCTTTCCTAAATACTCCACATCTCCTCCTTCACCCTCACCTTACCTACCTATTATTACCCATCATACATTTCCTTTCCTCCTTTCCTTATTACCCATCTTTACCAACTATAAATACCCCTTCTTACCATCTCATTTATTTACACCTCCACTCTTACTCCTTCCTCTACTTTCTACAACCTTCCATTTCTCAAGATGGCATCATCCTCTTCTCCTCCCACGTACACTCATGTAGAGTTAGTCTTCAACTCTTGAAACCACCTTGCAAGATTTGCAAACGACCCGGAACATCCACAACAAAACCAAGTTTCTTTCTTTCTTCAAAAATCCCCTCTTCAATATGCCTTTACCAAAAGTATCAAAATGAGCAAAATGCTCCTTGGTAAGTTATGGATTTGTTGCTTCTACGATGAACATACTGAACAAATCAAGGCTTCCATCCTTTTTGATGATGAACCGGATCTTAGTTTTGGAGTTGAAGATATTCGGTCTGCTCTACATCTTACAACTTTGCCATCTTATGAAAAGTTTCCCCTCGACACCGAACATGCTGAAGTGGTCAGTGCAATCCGCTACAAACGCAAAAAGGGTTATAAAGGTCATGGCACTCTCATGCGCAAAAACATGGG